>CM060947.1:32936399-33158899 GCA_030765055.1 Mantis religiosa
GTACAGAGTTGTTTCTTAAAATTGCTGGGCGATGATGAAGTCTACTTAGCTGCACGGGGGAAACAAGCATGGCAATCCTTAATGCTAAGTTGTAAAGATACGTGCATTAAAATTTCGGGTACTTACGAATCTCCATGGCAACGGATTTTTATATGCTTTTGTTGATGTAACTTTTCATTTAAGCTTGTTATTTGAAATTCTTTTAATTGCCATTTAAATTTTAATGATTTAAATAGTATATGTGTGTCAAATATTTCCTTTTGAATCTTTAATGTGCCTTCTCGCATTAAAAATTCCCAAGTAGATATGTTTACAACAATCTGTTTGCGGTTATTAGAGGCTAAAAGAAATATATTTATACTGTCACCCAAACGTCGGAACACCCTATAGAGTGGGCAAGCAGGAGAGGGTCGGCGTTCGCCACGCCCCCGCCCCCCATCGTTTGTCTTATAGTGGTGACAAGGGGTGGCTGAAAAAAAACATCACTGCGCCGTCTCTTTCTGTTCCACCTGTGTTCTCGAACTTACGGGATATTTCATTTAATCTAGAACCTTCCAGATCGGCTAGCTGACCCTATATAAGCAACACAACGGGCAAGAGGAGTCAGTCAGTTCTTGGCGTAAGAATGCAGTGCTAGTGTACGACGAGAAGACTGTATAAGTGAATCGGAGGATTGTACGTAATTACGAGTGCAGTGAAATTGTAACGGACGAACTGGTGAATCGTAATTGTGTGCAGCAAGTAATTCTGTGTAATTGGCAAGAGTTTAACTGTAAGTCGGTGGAAATAACGAACATTTTTGAGTGGTGTAATTGGACTTTTATTTCACGAACCCACAAAGTCACAATACTTTGCAGTTCGTTTTAAAAACGCGATGTATTAGCATTTTAAATAGTCGTTATTTTCATTTTTATCTATCATTATCTATCATTACGATTCAGAGGGCCCCAAGAGCATCAATAAATGATTATTGCAAAAGAAAATGTCACTTTCGACAGTACTCGTCTCAACAATAGAAATCTTTGTCCTGAAATAGACAAGAAAGTGCAGAATCTCTTCGGACGACACAGATTGTCACACTTGAGAGACATTATGTTGCAAAGGAATCTACTTTATGCACCCTCGCACCCTTCCAATACCTCAAGGCGTCTAACGGACGACTCAAACTTCCGATTGAGAAGCGATTTCAAGTTTCCAACCCCTTCCTCTCCTGCAAAAAGGGAACTTTTATCACAAGTTTCGAAATCTCTTCTTCCTTGCAGAGGAAAGCACAAAGTTTCGGTATTTATGTGTTCTGTATTAACTCACCGGTCACTTACGCGTTCCTTTTGGCGCCACTACGACACAATCAGGGATGTACAAAATACCTAAACATTTGACTATCACTTAAAGTCTACTGTATTCCCTTGTAACTACAATAAGATAATGTTTATCTTGAAGTAGATAGAGCAATACGTGTTTGTACAAGAGTAGAGAAAGTCATGTATACATCACATAACGACCAAAACATTTGACTATCACTTAAAGTCTACTGTATTCCCTTGTAACTACAATAAGATAATGTTTATCTTGAAGTAGATAGAACAATAAGTGTTTGTACAAGAGTAGAGAAAGTCATGTATACATCACATAACGACCAAAACATTTGACTATCACGTAAAGTCTACTGTATTCCCTTGTAACTACAATAAGATAATGTTTATCTTGAAGTAGATAGAGCAATAAGTGTTTGTACAAGAGTAGAGAAAGTCATATATACATCACATAACGACCAAAACATTTGACTGTCACTTAAAGTCTACTGTATTCCCTTGTAACTACAATAAGATAATGTTTATCTTGAAGTAGATAGAGCAATAAGTGTTTGCACAAGAGTAGAGAAAGTCATATATACATCACATAACGACCAAAACATTTGACTGTCACTTAAAGTCTACTGTATTCCCTTGTAACTACAATAAGATAATGTTTATCTTGAAGTAGATAAAGCAATAAGTGTTTGTACAAGAGTAGAGAAAGTCATCTGTACATCACATAACGACCAAAACATTTGACTATCACTTAAAGTCTACTGTATTCCCTTATAACTACCATAAGATAATGTTTATCTTGAAGTAGATAGAGCAATAAGTGTTTGTACAAGAGTAGAGAAAGTCATCTATACATCACATAACGACCAAAACATTTGACTATCTCTTAAAGTCTACTGTATTCCCTTGTAACTACAATAAGATAATGGTTATCTTGAAGTAGATAAAGCAATAAGTGTTTGTACAAGGGTAGAGAAAGTCATCTATACATCACATAACGACCAAAATATTTGACTATCACTTAAAGTCTACTGTATTCCCTTGTAACTACAATAAGATAATGGTTATCTTGAAGTAGATAGAGCAATACGTGTTTGTACAAGAGTAGAGAAAGTCATGTATACATCACATAACGACCAAAACATTTGACTATCACTTAAAGTCTACTGTATTCCCTTGTAACTACAATAAGATAATGTTTATCTTGAAGTAGATAAAGCAATAAGTGTTTGTACAAGGGTAGAGAAAGTCATGTATACATCACATAACGACCAAAACATTTGACTATCACTTAAAGTCTACTGTATTCCCTTGTAACTACAATAAGATAATGTTTATCTTGAAGTAGATAGAGCAATAAGTGTTTGTACAAGAGTAGAGAAAGTCATGCATGTATACATCACATAACGACCAAAACATTTGACTATCACTTAAAGTCTACTGTATTCCCTTGTAACTACAATAAGATAACGTTTATCTTGAAGTAGATAGAGCAATAAGTGTTTGTACAAGAGTAGAGAAAGTCATGCATGTATACATCACATAACGACCAAAACATTTGACTATCACTTAAAGTCTACTGTATTCCCTTGTAACTACAATAAGATAATGTTTATCTTGAAGTAGATACAGCAATAACTGTTTGTACAAGAGTAGAGAAAGTCATGTATACATCACATAAGGACCAAAACATTTGACTATCACTTAAAGTCTACTGTATTCCCTTGTAACTACAATAAGATAATGTTTATCTTGAAGTAGATAGAGCAATAAGTGTTTGCACAAGAGTAGAGAAAGTCATATATACATCACATAACGACCAAAACATTTGACTGTCACTTAAAGTCTACTGTATTCCCTTGTAACTACAATAAGATAATGTTCATCTTGAAGTAGATAGAGCAATAAGTGTTTGTACAAGAGTAGAGAAAGTCATGTATACATCACATAACGACCAAAACATTTGACTGTCACTTAAAGTCTACTGTATTCCCTTGTAGCTACAATAAGATAATGTTTATCTTGAAGTAGATAGAGCAATAAGTGTTTGTACAAGAGTAGAGAAAGTCATGTATACATCACATAACGACCAAAACATTTGACTGTCACTTAAAGTCTACTGTATTCCCTTGTAACTACAATAAGATAATGTTTATCTTGAAGTAGATAGAGCAATAAGTGTTTGTACAAGAGTAGAGCAAGTCATGTATACATCACATAACGACCAAAACATTTGACTGCCACTTAAAGTCTACTGTATTCCCTTGTAACTACAATAAGATAATGTTTATCTTGAAGTAGATAAAGCAATAAGTGTTTGTACAAGAGTAGAGAAAGTCATCTATACATCACATAACGACCAAAACAGTTGACTATCACTTAAAGTCTACTGTATTCCCTTGTAATTGCAATAAGATAATGTTTATCTTGAAGTAGATAGAGCAATAAGTGTTTGTACAAGAGTAGAGAAAGTCATCTATACATCACATAACGACCAAAACATTTGACTGTCACTTAAAGTCTACTGTATTCCCTTGTAACTACAATAAGATAATGTTTATCTTGAAGTAGATAGAGCAATAAGTGTTTGTACAAGAGTAGAGAAAGTCATCTGTACATCACATAACGACCAAAACATTTGACTATCACTTAAAGTCTACTGTATTCCCTTATAACTACCATAAGATAATGTTTATCTTGAAGTAGATAGAGCAATAAGTGTTTGTACAAGAGTAGAGAAAGTCATCTATACATCACATAACGACCAAAACATTTGACTGTCACTTAAAGTCTACTGTATTCCCTTGTTACTACAATAAGATAATGGTTATCTTGAAGTAGATAGAGCAATACGTGTTTGTACAAGAGTAGAGAAAGTCATGTATACATCACATAACGACCAAAACATTTGACTATCACTTAAAGTCTACTGTATTCCCTTGTAACTACAATAAGATAATGTTTATCTTGAAGTAGATAAAGCAATAAGTGTTTGTACAAGGGTAGAGAAAGTCATGTATACATCACATAACGACCAAAACATTTGACTATCACTTAAAGTCTACTGTATTCCCTTGTAACTACAATAAGATAATGTTTATCTTGAAGTAGATAGAGCAATAAGTGTTTGTACAAGAGTAGAGAAAGTCATGCATGTATACATCACATAACGACCAAAACATTTGACTATCACTTAAAGTCTACTGTATTCCCTTGTAACTACAATAAGATAACGTTTATCTTGAAGTAGATAGAGCAATAAGTGTTTGTACAAGAGTAGAGAAAGTCATGTGTACATCACATAACGACCAAAACATTTGACTATCACTTAAAGTCTACTGTATTCCCTTGTAGCTACAATAAGATAATGTTTATCTTGAAGTAGATAGAGCAATAAGTGTTTGTACAAGAGTAGAGAAAGTCATGTATACATCACATAACGCCCAAAACATTTGACTATCACTTAAAGTCTACTGTATTCCCTTGTAACTACAATAAGATAATGTTTATCTTGTAGTAGATAGAGCAATAAGTGTTTGTAAGTATAACTGTTAACAAAGCAAGTAGAGAAATTCATGTGACTGCACATATCTGACTAATTTTTAAATTGTTTCATGAAATATGACACAGACGACACTGATTCTGCGTGCAGATAATGTACTGTGCCAATAATAGAGCTGAAATACCGCCTAGGTACACGTGAACCCGCTCAACAAACTTGCAAGGGAAGTGGCATAACCTTCAGGTGCTTCTGTATCGATCTGGTAGCATTTAGCCTCATTTCGGTTTATTTAATGGCTTTGATTCTGTTTGCTATTTATCTTTTGTCTCGCTGTGTGTTACAACTTCCTTTTTAGGTGCGTTCGCTACCATAAAGGACTTCTTAGGGCCTTTTTGTATCTCAGATTGTGTATTACAAACCAAAGTACCTCACGTAATTCAGAATATTCTAAGAAACGACTTAGGTTATAAATAAGTGGTATGCCACTGCCAAAAGTTAAAGACATATGAACGCTGGCCAAAGTACAAGGGGGCGCTGTTGCGTGTACCGGCAGATGTTCTGTACATAAGAGCAGTTTTACCCGCCTGCAAAAGTTTCGGCTATTCTTCCCCTAATTAAACAGCATATTAAATATTCCTAAAACATTAATATCTTACCTTGACACACGTCACAGCAGTAGAACAGAAGTACGGTTTCTAATCCAGTAAATCGCTTTCCGACTTCATGGATCCTTCCCGGAGATGTAAACACAGGTACGCTCTCTTTTTCTAAGGATGAAGTTGCTTCACTACAAATTCGTGACACTGTGTGTACATTACCTACACCACAAGGTTACAGAGTTAATTGCTGGCATTTTGACAAATCTACAGTTGAGCTATATCCTGTATTGGAGAGCTTTCGTAAAAACTTGTTCATATTAAATATATTTTTTCTGCCCTCAAAATGAATCACTTCACGTTTGTTGATCGAAAAATCACTTGTCCCAGCTCCCAGGGACATGTTCACCCACTCGGATCACAAACACTGGAATAAAGATATGTGTATAATAATAATTTAACGTAATATTAAAAATATTTCAGCTCAAGTTCAACACAAGACTTAACGATGTCATTCACTTTAACAAAAGAACACCTCTATTCTGAAAACAAACTGAAAATTAACTCTGTTTCAAACTGCGTGACTTCTGTTTTAATAGTAGGTGCATTATTTATTTATGATTGAGATATCGCAAGGAGAGAATGGTGTTATATTAAAGGCTTATCTGTGTTGAATGGATGGAAGTTGGTTACCACGACTACGTGAAGATAAAACGTGCATCGCTCGTGTTCTAAGTATCGTAGAGACAGGATTTTTGTACAGTCATGATCAGAAAGTAAAATTCTTTCTTATTATAAGATTGGCATATGTAATATTCAAATATTTATCCGTAACATTTAACCATAACCATGCGAAGATAAAACGTGCATCGCTCGTGTTCTAAGTAACGTAGAGACAGGATTTTTGTACGGTCATGATCAGAAAACAAAATTCTTTCTTATTATAAGATTGGCATCTGTAATATTCAAATATTTATCCGGAACATTTAACCATAACCATGTAAAGATAAAACGTGCATCGCTCGCATTCTAAGTATCGTAGAGACAGGATTTTTGTACGTTCATGATCAGAAAACAAAATTCTTTCTTATTATAAGATTGGCATCTGTAATATTCAAATATTTATCCGGAACATTTAACCATAACCATGTAAAGATAAAACGTGCATCGCTCGTGTTCTAAGTAACGTAGAGACAGGATTTTTGTACGGTCATGATCAGAAAACAAAATTCTTTCTTATTATAAGATTGGCATCTGTAATATTCAAATATTTATCCGGAACATTTAACCATAACCATGTAAAGATAAAACGTGCATCGCTCGCATTCTAAGTATCGTAGAGACGGGATTTTTGTACGGTCATGATCAGAAAACAAAATTCTTTCTTATTATAAGATTGGCATCTGTAATATTCAAATATTTATCCGGAACATTTAACCATAACCATGTGAAGATAAAACGTGCATCGCTCGTGTTCTAAGTAACGTAGAGACAGGATTTTTGTACGGTCATGATCAGAAAACAAAATTCTTTCTTATTATAAGATTGGCATCTGTAATATTCAAATATTTATCCGTAACATTTAACCATAACCATGTAAAGATAAAACGTGCATCGCTCGCATTCTAAGTATCGTAGAGACAGGATTTTTGTACGTTCATGATCAGAAAACAAAATTCTTTCTTGTTATAAGATTGGCATCTGTAATATTCAAATATTTATCCGAGCGTAATTAGTGCGCGAGATGCGTGTACCACATTCGGCAGCGCTGGTAGGAGGGGCTAGCTTAGGATTGTCTGGAGTGTACAGTACGTCTCACCTCCATATGTCTTTAACTTTTGCGAAAATTATAATAGTTTTCAAGTGTTACATAGGAAGCCCCGGCGGTGTCAGTGGTTTCAAAAATAATTCCTACAATGTTTACCTTGGATAGCGCTCACCCAAGTAGTCTTACGTATACTTGGAGGATTTAAAAATTATTACACGAGACAATACCGAGACAGATGGCTAAAACGGTTTCGTGTGTGGCCCGCATTTGGGAGGTCCGAATTCACTTCCGCGTCCTACAACCAGGCCCCTGGACTTTTTCGGTGTTTCGCGGGTCGTCAGTCGAATGCTGGATAGGTTAATTACATTCCGCGACTTTGCTGCCCCTCCATTTCATCTCCAGTTATCTGGTGGTCTCTCTCTGGGTGAAAATGTCGGCGGTTGTCTCCACGCTGCAGAATGATGCTCTCGCGAACTCATTATTGTGACTGGCGCGGCCGCCACACACAAAGTGACAGATATGCAGCGCGGAGATAAAAAGCTTGCCGAAACAGATAAAGACACATAACTATTTATTGGCTATTTAAAAATTTAATAACTCCTCACTTTCATCGTGGCCTCTGAACGAACATTCCTGTTTTGCATGAAGAACCACTGCATCAATCAATCTTTTCAATACATTTCTATTTTCCTTAACTTTTTATTGTGCAAACTGTCAGCAAGTTTGTTGTGGTAATTCAAATGCATGATCTACCCGTTAAGTGCCAAAAGTTTCTAATGCTGTGAAAGATTTTATATGTGTTGTTGATGTTTTATGTGATTAAATAAGCTATATTTGCGAAACCCGTAGTATTGCAGGGTGTTTTCTCAGTTGCAAGCAGCAAGCATGACCAGTAATAAAGTTTATTTATATCGAGATTTAACTGTATTGGAACACCACAGTGAAGCGTAATAATTATTAATTTTTAGATGAGTCGTATTTATTACCCATCTGCTTCACTTTCGTACCTATTTTGAGGACATGTTTCGCAAATCATCGTTTGCATCTTCGGCTCTTATGCGACTAAAGCTTGATCCAGTGGTGTGGGTAATTCTGGAGTTGCTGCTGCCATCTGTTGATTTAGTGATGAACTTAAATATGGGATTCTCTTCTGGCGGGATTTCAAAGTTCTTTAGTTGGTTTTTATGTTTTTCTATGTATATCCTCTCCCATATGACGAGTTCACTATGTTTTTGTACATATTTTAGTAATTCTGTGCTATCTTCAATTTCATGATTTTCAGACCAGTCAAAGTTCATTAGTTGGTTTTTTTTGTTTTTCTATGTATATTCTCTCCCATATGACGAGTTTCTATGTTTTTGTACGTATTTTAGTAATTCTGTGCTATCTTCAATTTCATGATTTTCAGACCAGAAATGAGCTGCTATTGCGGACTTATCAATATTTTTGTATCTTAAGTGCCTGAAGTGTTCTTTCTTTCTAGTGCCTATGTTTCTTTTTGTCCTCCCTATGTAAATTTGTTCACAGTCTTTACACTTAATCCTGTAAATGCCTGACTTTTCCTCTGGTTTTATCTTATCAGTATTATTACTGTGAAGTAGGTTTTTAATGTTGTAATTGTTTTTTGGTGCCAATGTTATATTGTATTTCTTGAATATTTTTTGGAACTTTTTTGTGGCCCAGGGGTGGTAAGTAAATTTAGCAAATCTAATTCCTTGTTTTATTGGTGTGAGAGCTGTGATCTGTTTTAATCTCTTTTGAAATTTGAATAATTTTAGTTTTTTATCTACAAGATCTTTTCCATATGCATTTTTAATTGCAGTTTTTAAGATTTGATGGTATTCTTTTTTATATTCTTGCTGGTTGAGAGGTAGATTTACTAATCTGTGTGTGAGACTGTTGATGGTTGCATGTTTGTGTGGAATTGGGTTGAAACTATTTGCTTTGATGTAATTATCTGTGTGTGTTGCTTTTCTATGGATGCCAAATTCTAGTTTTTCATTGCTTTTTTGATTTTAAGGTCTAAAAAAGGTAGAGTACAGTCCTCTTCAGTTTCCACTGTGAATTGTATGCTGGGTTCTTGCAGGTTGAGTAGTTTCAAAGCATCATCTATTAGTTTGTAGGGCACTATTGCAAAGATGTCGTCTACGTATCTGTACCATGTTTTAAACATATGAGGGAAGGCTTTAGTTATATGTGTTTCGAAAAAGCTCATGTATAGATTGGCCAAAAATGGTGTACGAAAGTGAAGCAGATGTGTAATAAATACGACTCATCTAAAAATTAATAAAGTTTATTTAGTTTGAACGAGGCAGACAGCCACTCATATTTATCATAATTACTTATTCTAAAATACCTTTTATAAGGGTTCTTTTTTTTTAGTTCTGTTCACACTGCAAGTGCGGAAGAGCTGGAGTAGGCCCTCCCTGCTTTATTATCACTAACTTATCCTCGTATTTAAACTGTGAGAATGGTCTTTGCACTAATTGTTTAATTACACATTCTGAGGCGGGAATCGGTGGGTATAATCGCAGTTCAGGAAGAGGGATGTAATCAGGGACAAGCAGGTTATGCTCCGACTAGTGATTTGTTCTCTTTTGTAAGTATGGGTGAGCATAAGCATACTCTGCTCCAGGGTCCAGCGTTTAAGTGGAAATACACTATGCTTCATTGTTGACTTTTCTCACCAGTTTATTGATAGAACATTTATATCATGAGCTCGCTCCCTAACACACTTGCTCGTGACAACGTCAAGTTGCCCACGTTTCACTTTTCCGCATCTAATTGTCACTTTTACTCTGCACTGTCTCGTCACTTCACGCCTTCATTCCCCGAAACGCCCCAAGATGTAGTGCTGCGGCTTTCCTGGTCTGTTCGCGTCTGTCTTGGTACATTGTCTATTATTAAATAAACAATACTAATACGGCTGTTGAGGACCGTAACAATCACATAATAATTGAAAACACGCTCTTTCTTGCCCTTAACTCCACGTGAATTCCAAAGCCACTCGTGTCGGTACGGTACATTTCGGAGAAGCTCGTATGAGTAGCGATGTAAGGTTCCGAAGCCTTGACGTGTTGAATCCTGCATTCCTCCCCCGTGTCCCTCACTGTCCCTTACCGTAGAGAAGGCTGCAACAGTAGCTACCAAAGCTCTGCTTTTCCCTCTGTTTAAGTGATAAAGAAAGAGAGATATTCCACCCTACGCACTAATTCTTTATGGGGGAAACTGGCTGGTATTGCAATTATTATTAATATTGCTTATTAATTTCTAGTTTACTTGCGATGTAGGCTTCGGTGACAGCTTTGATAGCCCATAATATACGCCACTAGTTCTCTGCACTGTGCGACTCCTTGGTTCGGCGGCGCTCTCTCCCATCTCCCCTCAACTTTCCTCCCGATGATGCCCCTCTTAAAACTTAGGTGCAATAAAGCAAAGGATTCGGTGCCGACTCCCATGACCTTCAGTAAGATATTGTTTATCTTTATAGTTTATCTTGATTAACATGAGTTAAATGAAAGAATAAGTGTTTTTAGAGTAGAGAAAGTGATATGAGTACAACACAGAGTTTTCTTTCACCCCACAAACCAGAAAGAACGCCGTCGTATTCGGGAAACAAAAGACATGAGGCAATTTGTGTGATCCTTTTAGTGTCATCTTTGCAATATATTTGAAACTGCGGACTGAAATATGCATGAGAGGAAAACTTAATAACAGCTTAAAAAAATTAAATTCCCTTCTCCCTCTCCCCTCCTCACCCCTCGTGGAACGATGACATTTAACCTCTACCCCCCGTGGAATGCGCAATGTTCGCATCGTTACATATTCATTGCTTTTCCAAAACCGGAAGCAAATAAATCACCAACAATTTTTCTAACAATTGATTTATTTTAAAGCGATTTCCATGCCTGGGTAACAATGGGGGAACTCGCGGCTCATATATCCCACCGGCGCTGTATAAAAATAACTGTACTGCAAATAACTGCTTCTGATTTACAATTCCAATATATTACATGTGCATGTGCGTTCTTTACACGAAGTGCCGTAGCGTTAGAGCGACTCGTATCGATATATCGAGAGACAAGCTCCGAGTCAAGTTGGTGAAACAGTGAAACAGAAATTACAATGCAATGTCGTGGAACCATCTGGGTAAAATTCTAAGTACAGTACGCGCAAGATAAGTTGAACGCTGGATTTACAGTGTAGTGCGGGCAGAGGGGAAGAAGCGAGAGCTAACGCTCTTTTGTTTGTGCAGTGTGGTCAAGCTTGAAAAGCACAGTTCAGCAAAATAGCGTGTAAGATAAGCGAAGCTATCACAAGTAACGTTGCATCCTCTGAAAACATTCCTTAGTTTTGCCCACGCCAGCTCAATTGTATTCAGATCACAGTTATACGGAAGTAGACGAATAATAATGTGTCCCCTTTCGAGAGCCATAACATCCACAAATGTTCATACAAATATAAATCATTTTCAAGTAAATGCTGATGTACTCGTAACAAGGATAAACTGGCAATTCGAGCGCACCAAACGAGCCTTTATGAAGGAAGCTTTAACTACAAAGTGATAATGTTATATAATAAACTTCCAAATTCATTTAAACAAGCTGCATCATTAAAACACTTTAAGAATAAGGTTAAAAAATGTTTGTATGCACACTGTTTTTATACGGTTAATGAATTTTTAGAACTATAACCATGTAAATGAGCACTGGGAACTTAGTACATTCACAAACCTGTAATATTTATATTATGACATTTCTTGTAGTAAATTAGTCTATGCAAATACCACATGAAACCATAGAAAAGCTGCTTACTGTGTATATTGTATGTAATCAATTTGACTTTATATATATACTGTATTTACACATTTTGACGTGTCTCATAACATGTATGTGTTGCCAAGGACGAACTAAAATTCTAATTCTAACATACGATTGTTGTAAACTGGTTAGGTAATTAACCTCGAAATTGATCAAAACGAAATATGGCGGAAATGCTAAAGCTTAGCGTAATGGCCACTAGATGTCAGTGTATAGCGCATTTCAAAGTTGTCATCTATGTTTACGGAGTTAAACGAAACTTACCGAATGAGGACTTGGAACCCGATCCCTCTTGTTATCGCACGCATATAGTATGAATTAATACTCAAGGTGTTACATATTTGTAAAGAAGACAAACGTAAAGGTCTAATTATTACGTTAAATAATGCTACAACAACGGCAGTGAACGAGCTGTACATAATATAGTGAAAGAGGTTTAAAATTCAAAGTGTACAGGCGAAAAATTTTCAATATCGTCCACATCCAAAAAGGTTCGTAATCGGTGAGCTTGAAAAATATGTCTTGTAACGAACTTTTCTCCAGTTTTACGAACAGAGAAGAGAAATTCTCCAGTACGTAAACTTTTAAATGTTCTTAAAGAAAAGATCCCTCTTGAAGGCAGAAGGACACATTCTGGACAATACTGAAAGACATGGGATGTCGATAACATGTCGCTGTACTAATGGTCAAACTGTATTAAACTATATTCCCGTCTTCTCTGATCTCTCTACACCAACGTCCCATAACAACTGTACTCATTCGTCAGACAGGTAATACTTCCTAATGTTTTGATGTTCAGACTGTACTGTACCATATTCCCGCCTTCTCTGATCTCTCTACACCAGTGGTCTCCCATAACAACTGTACTCATTCGTCAGACAGGTAATACTTTCTAATGTTTTGATGGTCAGACTGTCCTGTACTATATTTCCGTCTTCTCTGATCTCTCTACAACAGCAACCTCCCATAACAACTGTACTCATTCGTCAGACAGGTAATACTTTCTAATGTTTTGATGGTCAGACTGTCCTGTACTATATTCCCGTCTTCTCTGATCTCTCTACACCAGCAACCTCCCATAATAACTGTACTCATTCGTCAGACAGGTAATACTGTCTAATGTTTTGATGGTCAGACTGTACTGTACTATATTCCCGTCTTCTCTGATCTCTCTACTCCAGCGACCTCTCATAACAACTGTACTCATTCGTCAGACAGGTAATACTTTCTAATGTTTTGATGGTCAGACTGTACTGTACTATAGTCCCGTCTTCTTTGATCTCTCTACACCAGCGACCTCCCATAACAACTGTACTCATTCGCCAGACAGGTAATACTTTCTAATGTTTTGATGGTCAGACTGTACTGTACTATAGTCCCGTCTTCTTTGATCTCTCTACACCAGCGACCTCCCGTAACAGCTGTACTCATTCGTCAAACAGGTAATACTTTCTAATGTTTTGATGGTCAGACTGTACTGTACTATATTCCTGCCTTCTCTGATCTCTCTACACCAGCGACCTCCCATAACAACTGTACTCATTCGTCAGACAGGTAATACTTTCTAATGTTTTGATGGCCAGACTGTACTGTGATATATTCCCGTCTTCTCTGATCTCTCTACACCAGCGACCTCCCATAACAACTATACTCATTCGCCAGGCAGATAATACTTTCTAATGTTTTGATGGCCAGACTGTACTGTACTATATTCCTGCCTTCTCTGATCTCCCTACACCATCGACCTCCCATAACAACTGTACTCATTCGTCAGACAGGTAATACTTTCTAATGTTTTGATGGTCAGACTGTACTGTACCTTATTCCCGCCTTTTCTGATCTCTCTACACCAGCGACCTCCCATAACAACTGTACTCATTCATCAGACAGGTAATACTATCTAATGTTTTGATGGTCAGACTGTACTGTACTATATTCCCGTCTTCTTTGATCTCTCTACACCAGCGACCTCCCGTAACAGCTGTACTCATTCGTCAAACAGGTAATACTTTCTAATGTTTTGATGGCCAGACTGTACTGTGATATATTCCCGTCTTCTCTGATCTCTCTACACCAGCGACCTCCCATAACAACTATACTCATTCGCCAGGCAGATAATACTTTCTAATGTTTTGATGGCCAGACTGTACTGTACTATATTCCCGCCTTCTCTGATCTCTCTACACCAGTGGTCTCCCATAACAACTGTACTCATTCGTCAGACAGGTAATACTTCCTAATGTTTTGATGTTCAGACTGTACTGTACCATATTCCCGCCTTCTCTGATCTCTCTACACCAGTGGTCTCCCATAACAACTGTACTCATTCGTCAGACAGGTAATACTTTCTAATGTTTTGATGGTCAGACTGTCCTGTACTATATTTCCGTCTTCTCTGATCTCTCTACACCAGTGGTCTCCCATAACAACTGTACTCATTCGTCAGACAGGTAATACTTTCTAATGTTTTGATGGTCAGACTCTACTGTACTATATTCCCGTCTTCTCTGATCTCTCTACACCAGCAACCTCCCATAATAACTGTACTCATTCGTCAGACAGGTAATACTGTCTAATGTTTTGATGGTCAGACTGTACTGTGATATATTCCCGTCTTCTCTGATCTCTCTACACCAGCGACCTCCCATAACAACTGTACTCATTCGCCAGACAGGTAATACTTTCTAATGTTTTGATGGTCAGACTCTACTGTACTATATTCCCGTCTTCTCTGATCTCTCTACACCAGCGACCTCCCATAACAACTGTACTCATTCGTCAGACAGGTAATACTGTCTAATGTTTTGATCGTCAGACTGTACTGTACTACATTCCCGTCTTCTCTGATCTCTCTACACCAGCGACCTCCCATAACAACTGTACTCATTCGCCAGACAGGTAATACTTTCTAATGTTTTGATGGTCAGACTCTACTGTACTATATTCCCGTCTTCTCTGATCTCTCTACACCAGCGACCTCCCATTACAACTGTACTCATTCGTCAGACAGGTAATACTTTCTAATGTTTTGATGGTCAGACTGTACTGTACCTTATTCCCGCCTTTTCTGATCTCTCTACACCAGCGACCTCCCATAGCAACTGTACTCATTCGTCATACAGGTAATACTTTCTAATGTTTTGATGATCAGACTGTACTGTACTATATTCCCGCCTTCTCTGATCTCTCTACACCAGCGACCTCCCATAGCAACTGTACTCATTCGTCAGACAGGTAACACATTCTAATGTTTTGATGCTCAGACTGTACTGTACTATATTCCCGCCTTCTCTGATCTCTCTACACCAGCGACCTCCCATAACAACTGTACTCATTCGTCAGGCAGTTAATACTTTCTAATGTTTTGATGGTAAGACTGTACTGTACTATATTCCCGCCTTCTCTAATCTCTCTACACCAGCGACCTCCCATAAAAACTGTACTCATTCGTCAGACAGGTAACACATTGTAATGTTTTGATGCTCAGACTGTACTGTACTATATTCCCGCCTTCTCTGATCTATCTACACCAGCGACCTCCCATAACAACTGTACTCATTCGTCAGGCAGTTCATACTTTCTAATGCTTTGATGGTCAGACTGTACTGTACTATATTCCCGTCTTCTCTGATCTCTCTACACCAGCGACCTCCCATAACAACTGTACTCATTCGTCAGACAGGTAATACTTTCTAATGTTTTGATGTTCAGACTGTACTGTACTATATTCCCGCCTTCTCTGATCTCTCTACACCAGTGGTCTCCCATAACAACTGTACTCATTCGTCAGACAGGTAATACTTCCTAATGTTTTGATGTTCAGACTGTACTGTACTATATTCCCGCCTTCTCTGATCTCTCTACACCAGTGGTCTCCCATAACAACTGTACTCATTCGTCAGACAGGTAATACTTTCTAATGTTTTGATGGTCAGACTGTCCTGTACTATATTTCCGTCTTCTCTGATCTCTCTACAACAGCAACCTCCCATAACAACTGTACTCATTCGTCAGACAGGTAATACTTTCTAATGTTTTGATGGTCAGACTGTCCTGTACTATATTCCCGTCTTCTCTGATCTCTCTACACCAGCAACCTCCCATAATAACTGTACTCATTCGTCAGACAGGTAATACTGTCTAATGTTTTGATGGTCAGACTGTACTGTACTATATTCCCGTCTTCTCTGATCTCTCTACTCCAGCGACCTCTCATAACAACTGTACTCATTCGTCAGACAGGTAATACTTTCTAATGTTTTGATGGTCAGACTGTACTGTACTATAGTCCCGTCTTCTTTGATCTCTCTACACCAGCGACCTCCCATAACAACTGTACTCATTCGCCAGACAGGTAATACTTTCTAATGTTTTGATGGTCAGACTGTACTGTACTATAGTCCCGTCTTCTTTGATCTCTCTACACCAGCGACCTCCCGTAACAGCTGTACTCATTCGTCAAACAGGTAATACTTTCTAATGTTTTGATGGTCAGACTGTACTGTACTATATTCCTGCCTTCTCTGATCTCTCTACACCAGCGACCTCCCATAACAACTGTACTCATTCGTCAGACAGGTAATACTTTCTAATGTTTTGATGGCCAGACTGTACTGTGATATATTCCCGTCTTCTCTGATCTCTCTACACCAGCGACCTCCCATAACAACTATACTCATTCGCCAGGCAGATAATACTTTCTAATGTTTTGATGGCCAGACTGTACTGTACTATATTCCTGCCTTCTCTGATCTCCCTACACCATCGACCTCCCATAACAACTGTACTCATTCGTCAGACAGGTAATACTTTCTAATGTTTTGATGGTCAGACTGTACTGTACCTTATTCCCGCCTTTTCTGATCTCTCTACACCAGCGACCTCCCATAACAACTGTACTCATTCATCAGACAGGTAATACTATCTAATGTTTTGATGGTCAGACTGTACTGTACTATATTCCCGTCTTCTTTGATCTCTCTACACCAGCGACCTCCCGTAACAGCTGTACTCATTCGTCAAACAGGTAATACTTTCTAATGTTTTGATGGCCAGACTGTACTGTGATATATTCCCGTCTTCTCTGATCTCTCTACACCAGCGACCTCCCATAACAACTATACTCATTCGCCAGGCAGATAATACTTTCTAATGTTTTGATGGCCAGACTGTACTGTACTATATTCCCGCCTTCTCTGATCTCTCTACACCAGTGGTCTCCCATAACAAC
This sequence comes from Mantis religiosa, assembly GCA_030765055.1. Classification (NCBI taxonomy): domain Eukaryota; kingdom Metazoa; phylum Arthropoda; class Insecta; order Mantodea; family Mantidae; genus Mantis; species Mantis religiosa. The sequence goes on from CM060947.1 coordinate 32,953,626, forward strand.
TGTACTCATTCGTCAGACAGGTAATACTTCCTAATGTTTTGATGTTCAGACTGTACTGTACCATATTCCCGCCTTCTCTGATCTCTCTACACCAGTGGTCTCCCATAACAACTGTACTCATTCGTCAGACAGGTAATACTTTCTAATGTTTTGATGGTCAGACTGTCCTGTACTATATTTCCGTCTTCTCTGATCTCTCTACACCAGTGGTCTCCCATAACAACTGTACTCATTCGTCAGACAGGTAATACTTTCTAATGTTTTGATGGTCAGACTCTACTGTACTATATTCCCGTCTTCTCTGATCTCTCTACACCAGCAACCTCCCATAATAACTGTACTCATTCGTCAGACAGGTAATACTGTCTAATGTTTTGATGGTCAGACTGTACTGTGATATATTCCCGTCTTCTCTGATCTCTCTACACCAGCGACCTCCCATAACAACTGTACTCATTCGCCAGACAGGTAATACTTTCTAATGTTTTGATGGTCAGACTCTACTGTACTATATTCCCGTCTTCTCTGATCTCTCTACACCAGCGACCTCCCATAACAACTGTACTCATTCGTCAGACAGGTAATACTGTCTAATGTTTTGATCGTCAGACTGTACTGTACTATATTCCCGTCTTCTCTGATCTCTCTACACCAGCGACCTCCCATAACAACTGTACTCATTCGCCAGACAGGTAATACTTTCTAATGTTTTGATGGTCAGACTCTACTGTACTATATTCCCGTCTTCTCTGATCTCTCTACACCAGCGACCTCCCATTACAACTGTACTCATTCGTCAGACAGGTAATACTTTCTAATGTTTTGATGGTCAGACTGTACTGTACCTTATTCCCGCCTTTTCTGATCTCTCTACACCAGCGACCTCCCATAACAACTGTACTCATTCATCAGACAGGTAATACTTTCTAATGTTTTGATGGTCAGACTGTACTGTACCTTATTCCCGCCTTTTCTGATCTCTCTACACCAGCGACCTCCCATAACAACTGTACTCATTCATCAGACAGGTAATACTATCTAATGTTTTGATGGTCAGACTGTACTGTACTATATTCCCGTCTTCTTTGATCTCTCTACACCAGCGACCTCCCGTAACAGCTGTACTCATTCGTCAAACAGGTAATACTTTCTAATGTTTTGATGGCCAGACTGTACTGTGATATATTCCCGTCTTCTCTGATCTCTCTACACCAGCGACCTCCCATAACAACTATACTCATTCGCCAGGCAGATAATACTTTCTAATGTTTTGATGGCCAGACTGTACTGTACTATATTCCCGTCTTCTCTGATCTCTCTACACCAGCGACCTCCCATAGCAACTGTACTCATTCGTCATACAGGTAATACTTTCTAATGTTTTGATGATCAGACTGTACTGTACTATATTCCCGCCTTCTCTGATCTCTCTACACCAGCGACCTCCCATAGCAACTGTACTCATTCGTCAGACAGGTAACACATTCTAATGTTTTGATGCTCAGACTGTACTGTACTATATTCCCGCCTTCTCTGATCTCTCTACACCAGCGACCTCCCATAACAACTGTACTCATTCGTCAGGCAGTTAATACTTTCTAATGTTTTGATGGTAAGACTGTACTGTACTATATTCCCGCCTTCTCTAATCTCTCTACACCAGCGACCTCCCATAAAAACTGTACTCATTCGTCAGACAGGTAACACATTGTAATGTTTTGATGCTCAGACTGTACTGTACTATATTCCCGCCTTCTCTGATCTATCTACACCAGCGACCTCCCATAACAACTGTACTCATTCGTCAGGCAGTTCATACTTTCTAATGCTTTGATGGTCAGACTGTACTGTACTATATTCCCGTCTTCTCTGATCTCTCTACACCAGCGACCTCCCATAACAACTGTACTCATTCGTCAGACAGGTAATACTTTCTAATGTTTTGATGTTCAGACTGTACTGTACTATATTCCCGCCTTCTCTGATCTCTCTACACCAGTGGTCTCCCATAACAACTGTACTCATTCGTCAGACAGGTAATACTTCCTAATGTTTTGATGTTCAGACTGTACTGTACTATATTCCCGCCTTCTCTGATCTCTCTACACCAGTGGTCTCCCATAACAACTGTACTCATTCGTCAGACAGGTAATACTTTCTAATGTTTTGATGGTCAGACTGTCCTGTACTATATTTCCGTCTTCTCTGATCTCTCTACAACAGCAACCTCCCATAACAACTGTACTCATTCGTCAGACAGGTAATACTTTCTAATGTTTTGATGGTCAGACTGTCCTGTACTATATTCCCGTCTTCTCTGATCTCTCTACACCAGCAACCTCCCATAATAACTGTACTCATTCGTCAGACAGGTAATACTGTCTAATGTTTTGATGGTCAGACTGTACTGTGATATATTCCCGTCTTCTCTGATCTCTCTACACCAGCGACCTCCCATAACAACTGTACTCATTCGCCAGACAGGTAATACTTTCTAATGTTTTGATGGTCAGACTCTACTGTACTATATTCCCGTCTTCTCTGATCTCTCTACACCAGCGACCTCCCATAACAACTGTACTCATTCGTCAGACAGGTAATACTGTCTAATGTTTTGATCGTCAGACTGTACTGTACTATATTCCCGTCTTCTCTGATCTCTCTACACCAGCGACCTCCCATAACAACTGTACTCATTCGCCAGACAGGTAATACTTTCTAATGTTTTGATGGTCAGACTCTACTGTACTATATTCCCGTCTTCTCTGATCTCTCTACACCAGCGACCTCCCATTACAACTGTACTCATTCGTCAGACAGGTAATACTTTCTAATGTTTTGATGGTCAGACTGTACTGTACCTTATTCCCGCCTTTTCTGATCTCTCTACACCAGCGACCTCCCATAACAACTGTACTCATTCATCAGACAGGTAATACTTTCTAATGTTTTAATGGTCAGACTGTACTGTACCTTATTCCCGCCTTTTCTGATCTCTCTACACCAGCGACCTCCCATAGCAACTGTACTCATTCATCAGACAGGTAATACTTTCTAATGTTTTGATGGTCAGACTGTACTGTACTATAGTCCCGTCTTCTTTGATCTCTCTACACCAGCGACCTCCCGTAACAGCTGTACTCATTCGTCAAACAGGTAATACTTTCTAATGTTTTGATGGTCAGACTGTACTGTACTATATTCCTGCCTTCTCTGATCTCTCTACACCAGCGACCTCCCATAACAACTGTACTCATTCGTCAGACAGGTAATACTTTCTAATGTTTTGATGGCCAGACTGTACTGTGATATATTCCCGTCTTCTCTGATCTCTCTACACCAGCGACCTCCCATAACAACTATACTCATTCGCCAGGCAGATAATACTTTCTAATGTTTTGATGGCCAGACTGTACTGTACTATATTCCTGCCTTCTCTGATCTCCCTACACCATCGACCTCCCATAACAACTGTACTCATTCGTCAGACAGGTAATACTTTCTAATGTTTTGATGGTCAGACTGTACTGTACTATATTCCCGTCTTCTCTGATCTCTCTACACCAGCGACCTCCCATAACAACTGTACTCATTCGTCAGACAGGTAATACTTTCTAATGTTTTGATGGTCAGACTGTACTGTGATATATTCCCGTCTTCTCTGCACTCTCTACACCAGCGACCTCCCATAACAACTGTACTCATTCGTCAGACAGGTAATACTTTCTAATGTTTTGATGGTCAGACTGTACTGTACTATATTCCCGCCTTCTCTGATCTCTCTACACCAGCGACCTCCCATAACAACTGTACTCATTCGTCAGACAGGTAATACTTTCTAATGTTTTGATCAAACTTTGTGGAGCCGCTCTTTTTGAACGGAAAATTACCAATTTTAACCTTTATATGCCAAGACTCTGTTGTGTGCGTTATTTTTAATATAAACTCATATATTACAACTAATAAATTATTTTCTTTGGAAAAGAATAACTATAGGGTTTATAAACTTTGTTTATATTTTAGTTAAAGTGAAGCAGTTTTACAGGAGATTATAAAAAAAGGAAAGGAAAATAATTGTAGAAATTCTTTTCTTTTTACTTTAATAGATTGGGTGGTAGTAAAGACTGAGTATGATATTGACAAACAGCCATGATACTATAAGTTGCCCCGCAGTACGATTCGCACCTAAAGTGCCCTGTAGCGACAGTGTTTTGTTCGAAACACGCCAAATAGTTTCAAATGTTTCATTGCACTCTATTAACGGTCGCTGGAACTGCGACATTCTTTTGTTCTAGACTATATAGGAAGTTTCTCACGCTTTGGACTGGGTAGAAGGTACTGTACCGCGTCGAGGAGAGACAATAGATCCTATGTAGATGAGATGAAACCATTCAAAATAACCGGCAAAGCAGAACAATTAGTAGACCGGCTTCTGTAACACAAACACACACGTCTAATGAAAATTCATGAGGGCGTTAATGTCACAGCCTCCTATAACGATCCGGCAAGAGACGAACCGTGTCATCTCAGAGTTACCAACTGCTAATGTCTTTAGTTAATCAGCAATAAGCTGGTAACCAATGAATTCGGTTTATCTCAACTTCATTACCTTACGGATGAAAGCGATGTAGCTCTGCTGACCTTGTTAAAAGAAGGAAGAGAGAAAAATTACAGCACATTGGCAGCGTTCTTAAGATCATGACAATTGACAACGCCGTTAACAAGGAAATACAGTAAACTTTAAGTGATAGTCAATTGTTTTGTTCGTTATGTGATGCATACTGCCTTTCTCTACTCTTCTACAAACACTTATTACTCTATCTACATCAAGACAAACTATCTTATTGTAGTTACAAGGGAATACAGTAGACTTTAAGTGATAGTCAAATGTTTTGGTCGTTATGTGATGTATACATGACTTTCTCTATTCTTGTACAAACACTTATTGCTCAAGCAATAACAAGCAGTAACAAACATAGAGAAATTGATGTTTTATTTCGAGTGTCAAGACAAATGAAGTTCTAATGTTAAAGCGGACGTAAGCCAAGTGATAAACTAAACTGAGACAGCAGAAGCTCGCTGCCTTTTTTACTACCGACTAGTTTGTAGTACAGTACAAATACATAGACTATTACAGTACAGTGTATGTGTTTTCAGGTGGGAGTGGGACTGTAGTAATTTTTAAACTCGATTAAAAATATTTCGGTGAGGTTTGACATGTTTTTTTAACGTTTTTCCTCCATTCTCTTGCTAAGCCCGATTTTTGTTAACTTGTATTGGCTCTAGTCCCAGTTGATGCGGGTAAACTAGGTGCTACTATATATACTATATATGTTTTTTGTATAGTAATATTTTTTCTAGCTCTTACGTTTTACCAATTATGCAGAAATTATTCAGAATGATATTTCGAGAAAGTTCGGGGTATTCGTTTCATTTGTCATATTTCATTTGGGGGAATGTTTAGAAGATATCCGAGTAATACGCTGAACATAAATGCCAAGTATGCAAGTATGCTATTTTTGAGTTATGTTGAATTTTTTTTCTTTTTTTTTTTTCTTTTAATTTTAGTTTACGGGGTCTACAAGTCTGACTACCCATAGCTTTAGAGTTTTTGGGTCGAGTACGAATGTAGTTATTAGCTTGTTATGAAAGAGGGTTTAGAACGTTAATCTTACGTTACGTAACAGAGGAAGGCAAACCGTGTCTTGTCGCTAGGGAACAGAAAATGCGAGATATGAAAGTAATCGATAATTGAAGTTTAGTGGCAGAAGGAGCCGGCCCTGTCGATACAAGAGACGCTCCTCAACCTCGAGTGGTTCGATGCTCCACTGTCGGCGAGAGCTCTTACGTGTAGCAAGGGGTTCGGTCCTCGGCGACCGTTCCTGCGCCCTTTATTTACTCTATTGTCATCAGTTTGATGGTTGTAGAGGCAGAGGACATCAGGAACGGTCACGGTGTGGGCCCCAAGAGTGGGGGTAGCTGGGGGATTAGTGACTTCTGGGTGGTTAAGGACCCCGTGCATCATTGCTTCCGTCACCATTCGTACCTAGACGCCCTTTGGATCTGTTCCTCACTCCTCCGCCCAAGGGACAAACTGGAAAGGCCACTTGTATTGCGCGCGGTGCTCTGAACTGTCCACTAACGCAGAGTTAGTCTCTGAAAGGAATGCGCCCCCTTACACAGTGGGGCAAGGACAGCGGATGTGTGTGACAGAGAACGCCTACTACACAAGGAGCAGAACCGTTAAAAACATGTGCGCTATTCATTCTGTACACTAAAACCGAAAAGATTCATTCACAAAAGTAGAAGCCGTCGGAATGTTTTTGAATGGGGCGTCATAAATCTATCCAGGGAGGTTGTGGGAACCTTCTGCAACCCTCGTGCGTTTCAGGCACCGCATACTTTCTTTCATTTGGTGTACTATACCTTACAGGATTGATACCGAAATTAAAGGATTGAAATAAGTAAAGAATCATGATGGATTTCAAAGAAATGTTGGTTCTTTGTTATAACACGTGCAGGGGCAGTTGAGTCGAATAGCAGTTGGGGCGAATAGTTGTTTTAACAAAAGAAACGTAAGAAACAGTGTCCTTAGCTGAGTTCTAAAGGGTAGCACTTGACCACGTTTGAATAGGTATTCTTCGGACCCTTAATCACAATGGACACAGATAGTCACTAAGGGAATCTTTGTGTGAAAAGGGGGCTTCCAGAAAGTGAAAGTTACACACCCACGCTCAGCTGTGAGAACACGCAGTGCTCGGCATGAAGCCGATTAGGGCAGTCCTCTTCCTCTGTCTTGGTCAAAGCAGACCAGAAGCGATGAGAGAAGATATTTGTCGGTTCATATGTACGTGAAGAAGGAATTAAGTTTTATCGAGTAATAAACATTTCACATATAGTAACTCTAAACAGTGATATTGGTAACCCTTGGTCGGCAACTTCAAGTTTGATGTTCTGAAAAAAAGAAGCAGTCATTAAACCAGTTTGAAACGGGCATTACAGTGTCATTAAAACTATCCTCATACATCCTCATACATTGCTTTATCCTGAGCAAACACTATTTGCTTCAAACTGTAGTGTCAACGTGGAACTGTGCGCCATCCATTAAAAATTGTATCAGGATATCTCAAGCAGTTTCGTCTTTTTTTTCGTAGTTAACGTCTTCCAACGTTAAGTCATATCGGACGATAAATCAAATGGTTGAAATGATATGCTCAAATAAGTCAGGGATCCATGGAGCTTAGAGTTACCCGACATTTGTCTTTCAGGATAAGAGAAAGCCCCGGAAAAACTTATCCAGGTAACAAACCCTGACCTAGATTTGAACTGGGGATTTCTTGAACGTGAAGCAGACACGCTATTATCTACACTACCGAGGTGGGCGGTTTCGTCTCTGGCCCGTATTTGGGAGGTCCGGGTTCGATTCCCATGGCCGACGTACCTCACCTTTGGGTTTTTAGAGGGTTTTCCCGGGTTGCTAGGCGAATGCTGCGTGGATTAATTACATTCCCCGAATTTCCTATACCTTCATTTCATCTCCATTATCATTTTATATCATCTCTCATCTGGTGGTCTCTTTCAGGGTAGAAGGTCGGCGGGAGTCTCGGCGGTGCATGGCAGGATGATATGCTCTGAGGATAAGTACTTCCTCCTCCGGTAGGTCGGTTGCCGTTCTCCATGCCTCTACTGGGACCATTTCCTTGTACCAATTCCTCATCTGGTAGGACGGTTTCCGGTCTCCGAACCAAGGTCTCGTAGTGGGACTGTTTCCATTCAATAGGCTGGATACTACTGTTCTGGTTTGTCATCTAAGTAAAATGTAGGGAACCTGACCTCTGAACTGTCGTGGCTTCTTAAGGAGGCCACTCTCTGTCGCCTCATCCTTCCTCCTGGGGGTGACCCACTTGGGGGCATAGATACAATAGATCAGGTTTGGACCTCCGTACGGAATCCGCTCCGAAATAATCCAGTTCCAGAGACTTCGTGAGTTCGTGGAATTAAAAGTCCAATTTGACGAAATTCTAAATGTTCTTTATTTACATAGAGATACACTGTTAAATTCTCACGTAACAACATTACATCAAATAACAACACAATCTTCCAAGGTCGATGACAATAAACAGCGTCGAGTTCAGCTCTCTTTACAACAACACTCTTGTTACTCAACTTGCAGCTCACTCTGTTTACAACTGACTCATCACTAGCCATGGCCTCTTTTTATACACCCATTCATGAATACCATACTGTTCTGTCAATCACTAGATGTTTCTGGAAAACAAGGCATCTAATGACGTAATCCGAATATTCTATCACATTCTAGAAGCGTAACTTAATCTATGCTGGCAAGTCCTTTACCTCAGTAATCTTGCTTGCCGGCGCTATCTGTTTACACTAAACACGCTATCATTAACTGCTTAGCAAGGCTCATTATTACCATGAAACTTTATCCGCCAACTGTTTTCTTATTTGTGCCGAAACTTTTATGCCTGTTGCCGTGCCATATGCCTGGGGGTGACCCACTTTGGGGCATAGATACAGTAGATCAAGTTTGGATCTCCGTACCGAATCCGCTCCGAAATGATCCAGTTCAAGTGATACGCGCATAATAATATGTACGGCTCACCTCTGTAGCGTGGTGGTAGGTTGTCTGCCTTGCATTCAAGAGTTGCCAGTTATAATGTTGATCAGTGTGAGTTATTTTGCTATGTTTATTTTTCTTGAGATTTTCCCTTACTCTGAAAACCTTATCACCCTGACCGATTACCTTATTACCCTGATTGTGTAATTACCCTGATTATATTTTTTTTTATATAATAGGCGTCTTCCAACGTAAAGTCGTATCGGACGATGAATGAAATGTTGTTTAAATGAGTACAGGGTACATAGAGCTTACAGTTACCAGACATTCATCTTTCAGGATAAGAGAAAACCTCCAACGTTAAGTCATATCGGACGATCAATGAAATGAATTTCAAATGAGTACTGGGTACATAGAGCTTAGAGTTACCAGACTTTCATCTTTCAGGATAAGAGAAAACCTTCAACGTTAAGTCATATCGGACGATGAATGAAATGATGTTTAAATGAGTGCAGGGTACATAGAGCTTAGAGTTACCAGACATTCATCTTTCAGGATAAGAGAAAACCTCCAACGTTAAGTCATATCGGACGATGAATGAAACAATGTTCAAATGAGTACTGGGTACATAGAGCATAGAGTTACCAGACATTCATCTTTCAGGATAAGAGAAAACCTCCAACGTTAAGTCATATCGGACGATGAATGAAACAATGTTCAAATGAGTACAGGGTACATAGAGCTTAGAGTTACCAGACATTCATCTTTCAGGATAAGAGAAAACCTCCAACGTTAAGTCATATCGGACGATGAATGAAACAATGTTCAAATGAGTACAGGGTACATAGAGCTTAGAGTTACCAGACATTCATCTTTCAGGATAAGAGAAAACCTCCAACGTTAAGTCATATCGGACGATGAATGAAATAATGTTCAAATGAGTACAGGGTACATAGAACTTAGAGTTACTCAACATTCTTCTTTTAGGATAAGGGAAACCCCCGGAAAAAACCTTATCCAGGTAACTCACCCTGACCGAGATTCGAACTCGGGACCTCTTGAACGTGAGGCAGACATGCTACCACCACGCTACTGAGGCGGGCTGTTTGTTTGTGTATTAATTACTGTACAGAATATTAATTTGTTACGCCTTCACTTAATTTTTGAGAAATCGTAAATTCCCAGCAATTCACAGTACCAATTTTCCAAATGCTTCATTTACATCATCAGGCGAATTGTTTATTTCTGTGATAATCGTTATTGCCGCTTGTTGATGGATCAGTTTTGTATTTATTACCAACCTTTGAAAGTAAAACAAACTGACACAATCGATTTTCTGTGTTTCGAAACTCTATATTTTTTAGATAAATATTTTCTCCCAAACCATTGAATCTTCCGGACCATTTAATGGTTTAGTAATTTAATTTATGGATTTATTTCATGGTTAAATAACCAAAAATGATCTGCCACAGCTCATATATAATCTGTTTGCGCCTAATGTTATTTCGTTCTGGTCGCAAAACACGTTTGGTTCTTGCACTGTAAACCCAGTTGCTATTTTAAAAATGCTATTTTTTTATTATAAACAATTTTATGTTTTAGAAAAATTTAGTAGATTTTTTTTTTATTACATCTATTGCCAGGAACCAAAATTATACCTAATTCTCGAAGACATTTTTTATTTTACTTTTACTCCAAGGATAGCAAGTAAAATTTTTAAATTGTTATAATCTTTTATTTTGTTAAAGATAGAAACAACATTTACTTTCTTATATTAAAATTTTTTCAGTGTTTTTATGTATAAGATCTTTATTGAAATAGTTAAAGCAGTATTAATAATATAATTATATTCTCTATTAAATTCCTCTTTATTTCTGGTATATTTATTAACCTGTAAATTAAATTATTAAAAGTAGAACATTTATGTGAAAAAAGAGTTTAAACTTTTATTTGTTAATGTAATATAAAAATGAGTGGATTTCCCATAAATGCGAGAGTTTTATTTATTGTTACTAATGTTATTTTCAATTTCTAACAAATTGTTAACATTAATAAGCTTCTCAAGTTATAAACCCTTGTGTTTTTATTGTTTTAAAATAAGTATATGCATTTATCGTTTAGTATTGTTAACATGTTGTATGCTTTAGCTACATCTGAATTGTTGGTGTGTTTTAACACCAATGGAAAAATCATTTTACTCAAAATCATTAACGTAATTTTTTAAGAAAAAGAAACAAGTTTGGAAAATATTTATCGCATAAAGGATAGTTTGGAACGGAGGGTTTCTTTGGTGTCTGTTTCCAATTAAATCTGGTTATGCAATTTTTGGGTGGAGTGCAATAAAGCAGAAGTTGAGGTTAGGTTTTGTGCTAAATATACAGACGTCTCGTACAGAAGGCATTGCCTGACAGTTTGTCAATTCCAGATGTCTCTAATGTTTCCACTGTCGAGTATCGATCCCCGTACTATTCACTTTATAGAACTGAATCACATCGGGTAGAGGTATACTTTAAACAGGCGACTCGAGCTTGTCTCACACTGAAACCTGCCACACTGTCTTTGTAAAATTTGACTTTTTGTTTTGTTTATTATTGCCAATTTTACTTTGCAATGACAAAATAAAATGTGGTTAAGATATATTTGAAACTAAACCACGTCATTTAAAAATCGAATGCACTCTATATCTGAAAAAAGAAGCAAAATTCAAAATGTTACCCAAAAAATCAAGAAAGTAATATGACAAATTGCTAGGCTGGTAAAGAACATACAAAATAATTATATTGAAAATGTATTTTTAGCGTTCTTTGAAGAAAAAGCTAAAACATGGACGTCTTCAACAAACTATTAAAAGATCTTAGCCTATATACGGCTAGTGTGGAGAAATGATTAATTTCCATCAATTAACTAAAATAATAAAAGTTAAATTATGAAGCCTGAGACTTAAGTACTTAACAGTAAGTCGCCACAAACGGTGTATTTCGGATGCGAGAGCCCCTAGTGGTTTACCGGGGAAATATACGAGTCAACTGGAGAATTTAATATCAGGAAGGCACGTTGGCCATGGTAGCTCAAAGGTTAAGACCGACTGGACGGAAATCAGGAGATCCGTGGTTCAAATCCCGGCCATGGCATTGAATTTTTCATGTTGACTCTATCCATCAAAGCTGTGTCTGTTGTAAACAAGAACCACGAAATCAATAAATACTACAAACTTATGTTGCATTTTCGAGAGATGACCATCTTGGCAAAATGAAACAGTTACCGGGAGCGGAGAGTTAAGGAGACTTTGGCCATTTCCTCCAAGAGGAGCACGCTTAATCTGAAGCTGGATTTCAGTTCAGCTCCTCTTAGAAACCGGCCTTAAAAATTGAAATACGCCGACTTAAGAAGCATAGATCTATACAGTTTTATAATTAAGTTAAGTAGTTACGTTTCTTTGACCCAATTAATTTTCTAATCTCACTTCATCTCTAGCATGTCTGCCTCACGTCTGCCTCAAGAGGTCCCGAGTTCGAATCTCGGTCAGGGTGAGTTACCTAGATAAGGTTTTTTTCCGGGGGTTTCCCTTATCCTTCAAGACGAATGTCGGGTAACTCTAAGCTCAATGGACCCTGGACTCATTTGAGCATCATTTCACCCAATTCATTCACCGTCCGATATAACTTAACGTTGGGGCGGACGTAAATGAAAAAAAAAAAAAAAAAAAACCCTCACTTCATCTCCTGACCTGGCGTTTAATTTCTGAAAACAGTCTTTTGTTCAGTAATGCGAATTTTGAGTGTTTTGTCTTTGTTTAAATTTATGTTATATCCAGTAATTCATTTGTAGTTATAACATTTAATACATATCCTGATGCTGGGAGAGATATACTCTCACGAAACGTCGATTTCTAATCGTCTTTTCATCTGGCTTGCTTCCCGAGAAAATCTTGAACCAACCTAACCTAATTTGTTACTCTCTCTTCAGAACAAAACAGTAATGACACTTTTGGGGCTAGTTTTACGCCGTTTTTTTAGATGTAAATGCTTTTCTCCACATGTTTTTGCCCTTTATGAACTTTAGGAAAGCAGTTCCAGTGCGACACAAACCTTAGTAATATGAACAGCATCGGTACACACGTGAAGAAGAGATCGAAAACAAAGACGGTTCAGCGGGAGAAATAAAAACAAATGAGTGAGCGAATGTTCGCATGTTGTGCTCCATGATTTATTCGTAGTGTACCAGTCACCGACCCCGTGTTTACACCGTAACAATAATTATCAACGATCACGCACGTTTCTACTCATCTGCATTTTATCTAACATTTTGAGTTGCTCTACCACGTATATTGTAGGTAGAGGAGGTATTGCATTCCACCCAAAGAACTTGATACTGAGATTTTACTAGAATATAGACGTTTTAAAGTCTTCTGAATACAAACACTCGGAAATAAATGTTACATGGAACTTTTTTCGAAAATTTTGGTTTTCTCAAAAATGGCTTTTGTTAATTTTGATTAAAATACTATATGTATAAGCTTTTCATTACAAATGAAATGTATCGAAATTTCGCGCCGTTATCCTGTAAGTTGGTAAGCGTGCTACAATCAGCGTGCAGAATTATTATTATCATCATCATCATCATCATCATCATCATCATCATTATTATTATTATTATTATTATTATTATTATTATTATTATTATTATTATTATTATTATTATTATTATTATTATTATTATTATTATTATTATTATTATTTTACGTCCTACAACGTTAAGTCATATCAGGCGGTGAATGAGATGGGTGAGATAATGCTCAAATGTGTCCAGGGTTCATGGAGCTTAGAGTTACCCGACATTCGTCTTTCAGGATAAGGGAAAACCCCGTAAAAACCTTATCTAGGTAACTCACCCTGACTGAGATTCGAACTCGGGACCTCTTGAACGTGAGGGAGACATGCTACCATCTACGCTACCGAGGCGGGCAGCGTGCACAATGGCCTGTAGATGGCAGCATAGTGCAGATGCACACATACCGTCGCAGTATCAGTATAAAGATGGCCGCTCCGCTTGCGACTTGCACCAGGGAAGAACAGCGTTTTGTTATTCAGTGTTTGCGTAGTGAAGGTGTTAAACCTATTGACATTCATAGACAAATGAAGGTTCAGTATGGCGATGCATGTTTGTCACAGCAGCAGGTCTACGAATGGAGTAGGAAGTTCCCAAATGGTGTGACTTCAGTGGAAGATGGTCCACGTCCAGGTCAGGCACAACGAGTTGTGACTCCACAGAACATTGTAACAGTTGAAACCATAGTGAAGTAAACCGTTGCGGCATGTTTACAGATTAGTCATTTTTTTTTTTTCAAATTCAATTTTATTGTCCATAGAGATTACAGAAATCCATCAGACATTGTCAGTATATTATTTACATTTACAAAATAAAATTATATTTACAAAAATCATCCATTATTGATATACTCATTAATAGAATAGAATGCCTTATTTATTAAATATTTAGACAGTTCCTTTTTAAATGTATTTACATTGGTTATTGACTTCAGTTTATTAGGAAGTTTATTATACAGTACGATGCCTTTATATTTTGGACTTTTTCCAAACATTGCCAATCTATGTTGTACTAAACTATAGTCATTCCTGTTTCTAGTGTTATAGTCATGATTTTCTGAGTTTATTTTGTAGCAATTTGTTTTTATGTGTAGTACTGTTCTGAGTATTATTAAACTGGGAACGGTAAGCAGTTTCATTTTTATAAACTCAGGCTTTACACTCTCTCTTATATTTAACTTTAACATAGTGCGAATTGCTTTCTTCTGAAGAATAAACACTCTATTTACATTTTCCATTGAAGCAGCTCCCCATATTGTTATACAGTAATTTACATAACTCATAAAAAGACTATGATAAATATTCAACAATATTTCCATGCTACAAAAAGCTGACATATATCTTAATAAATAAATAACCTTATTTAATTTAATACAACATTCATCATGGGTCAGCACACCACATTGTGCATGATGTGCTCCTGTTTCACAAAGTGTCTGCCACGGCAGCTGACTCCTGAAATGAGAACGACGTGTTGATACTTGTGAAGAACTTCTTCGGCGCTTTGAACGGGAAGGTGATGGCTTCCTTGCAAGAATCGTTACTGGGGACGAAACCTCATCACCAACACCAAAGGAGTTTCGAACAGAACCTTCAGCAAAAAGTTTTGCTGACTCTCTTTTGGGACGAAAAAGGCGTCATTTTGGAGCATTACATGCCTAGAGGGACCACGGTCACCAGTGCATCATACACAGATCTGCTAAAATATCATCTGCGGCCTGCAATCAAATCAAAGCGACGTGGATCGCTGTCAGTAGTTCTCCTTTTGCAACATGACAATGCAAGTCCCTACACTGCCCGTACAAGAGTTGAAACAATCACAGACCTGTATTTTGAGTGTCTTCCTCATCCACCATACTCACCAGACCTTGCCCCAAGTTATTTCCATATGTTTGGATCACTCAAAGACGCAATGGGAGGAAAGAAGTTCCGTTCCGATGAAGAGGTACACCACGCGGTGCGTCAGTGGTTGCGCGGATTACCAAAATAATTTTTTTCTAAAGCCATTTATGCACTTTGTAAGTGCTGGAGGACTTGCATTTGAGCGTGGGGGAGATTATGTTGAGAAGTGATACAGCTTTGTACAGTAAATAATATTTAAAAATTATTTAAGGTTAACATTTGACTAACCGTCGTATATATTGAATTTTCTTGGAATGTTCTGAGAAGTCCTCTTCATTCAAAATGACTTTTTTATAACTACATAGAAATGTAAACCTTGTTAAAACTCAATTTATGTAAAATACAATTATGAAACGAACCATTTCAGAAATTCTTTGTTATTTGTTTGAAATTTCCAATGCTTGTGCTTTTCTAAAATAGGAAATCGTTATTTATAGTGAAGCTGTTATTGCATACATGGATATATTAGGTAAACATGACAATCTGTAATTCAACTTAAGTTAATAACCAAGCAGGCCATATAGATGATGCAACAAATGCTTAGGTTTATTGAAATCCCAAATTGTGACGTAGGACCAATCAGAATTAGGCATTGCGGTGGCTTAGCAACCAAAAAAGAAAAAAGAACCAATGGTTTTATTCTTAAATTGTTTCTTTTGGCTTTAACTCTCGAAGAGGATACACGTGTTTTCGGTAAAAGACTTCTTGTAACTCGTAGTTATTGGAGTTCATCATTTATGAACGTTTAGTAAACGTTTAAAATATACATCGAATACGCGACGCTACGATAAATAATTTAATTAAAAAACCGTTGCATCATTTATAAATAAAAAGAGAAAATTGATGTATAGTAAAGGGCTATATACATTAGTGGAAAAAGTCGCATGTAAAGAAGAAAATTATGTCGAGAAATATTCCAAGTAAATTGAAACGGTGTAATAGTTGCCCAAAAGTGAAATCCCTTTTGTATCGATACCACGCCTGAGAAGTTTCACATCTCATCGCTCACCGCAGCTGCCGGAGAGAGGATTTATAGAAATCTTCGAGAACTTCATCTTCACGGCTTTTAGACGAAAAGTTCATCGCTTCTACATCAAGGTAAGGTTTGGCTTCTACATGCGTCGCCACGCCGAGGGAGCGCGAAACTATTGCACGTGTGGGGCGTAGACCTCACGTAGGGGCGAATCTAACTTCAGATATGTCACCGCATCGTGTGATATAAATCCAACCCACAAGGAGGGGAACCACTCCAATAGGTAGAGTGAGACAGAGAAATTCAAATACTAGCTATGGCCTTAGCCCACACACAGCTACTATGAAAAAACAATTAATTTCCACCAATTAGTCATTCTATTGAAGTGAAAACTTCTTTAGGCGCGTTTAGCACTTTTTGTAGTGAATTAAACTGAGCCGTCACGCTGGAATATGCGACACTCATTCGGGTGAAGTCGGCTCGAGTCGGCTCAATCTGAACTAACCCCCCTCCCACACACACACACACACACACACACACACACACACACACACACACACACACACACACACACACACACACACACACACACACACACACTCATTCGTTATTTCAATCTTATGTTGTCCATACCGCTATACACCGTAGATTTTCTGTCGCACTCAACAGCGTATCAACAACACACATCAGGTATGTTTTAACATATTTCAAATACTATGACAAATTCAGAAACCCTACAGAACTTTCATTACAAAAATAATTGTCTTAGGGCCGTTCTTACAAACATCTGTCAAGTGTCAGTAACCGATCCGGTCAGATAACCTTCTGTCATTTAACAAGTCGACAATATATCAAATTCTACTTCAAACAATAATAATACTCAAAAGGAACAGATATCACCCAAGTTCGGTATTTGAATAATTAAAACCATAATAAAGAAAAATAAAACGAGTGTGCTAATTGGAAATAAAAGTGTTAGGAATTCGTGAAAGAGATGTTTCATTTAAGAACTAGTTATTTTATTGACAATTTCTATTTATTGTGAGTAGTAAAACGTAAAACATCAATAACTTAAATGTAATAACACGTAAATAACAAAATTATCACGTATTAACATGACGTTTTGTGTTTGTTTCATTTACAACTTATAGGTTATGTTTTTCCACAAACTGAAAGACCGACCGAGGGTCAAAAGATTTGATATATAAATTTGATTTTTTTTATAGAAGAAAGGATTTAAATATATATTATTTAGTTTAGAAAATAAAAATTTAAAGACTAAACATCTGACAAAAACATCGATGTTATAAAAATATCGACCTCAATACATCGATGTGAAAAACATTCGATGCATCGATGTTTCGTAAATATCGATGTCGCAGCCCTAACACTAAATAATCCTCGGCCAAGCTGACAGCGGGATGACAGAACGGCCCTTATACTAATTAACGTCTTATTATATACGAATTTGTAAATATTTTATGTAATAGAAAATTAAAATGAAATACATATAAAACAGTATATTATGTGATTTGATTTTACTTCCCTTATACATCCTTTTTGTATAACCCTCTTCGCACGGCCGCAAGTCCGTCGTCATTCAGTTGTTTCAGAGCACACTTAGCGTAAGGCATGAAATGTTTAGCTCGCTACTGGCCTCTTTACCCAACAATGAATGTCTACATTAAAATTTTAAACGAATTTTTAAGAATAATTTATAATGAATAGTTTTTAAGTTTCACTTCTGTCGTGTGGTCTTAAGCACACACAATTTTTTTATTTTTTTATTTTTTTATTTCTTGGACATGAAAAAAGGTGTTTCAAAGACCACCTGCCGACCATCTCTTAAAACAGTTGACCATCGATTAAGTCTACTGCATTCCCTTATTGCCACTTACACGCAATAAGATCATTTCTACAAATGCATGTCTCAACTGACGTGATGTACTTAGAAGATCATGATTTTGTGCAAGAGTTGGCAAGAGTTGGATAGTCATATGAGTGCAGATTTTTAGCTGCCTGTGGAGGAAACATAAATATTTCCGGAAGCTTTAATTACCTCAGTAAGGTATTATCTGTCCATTAAGTTGCAAGATATCGTGTGCAGACCGTTTGTGAATGTCACGCAATGGCGATGGTGTTCTGATTAGCACGCTTCCCGCCATTACCCCTGCCACCGTGACGTGAACATGTGCCTTTAACTGATGTGATCTTTATGACTAGTTTTTTATATAATGTTGGCATTGTTTCAATCTGTAGCTGTTAGGGACAGAACCTCGACAGGCATCCTAAGGGAGTAAGTATATACGAGGAGGCTAAACAAAGGAAGAATAAGACTAGGCCCTGAATACAAAGCAAAAATTCCAGGAAAGGAACCTACTCGTAATGGCCAAAACGAATCTTCTACAGCTAGGAAGCTTGTGAGGGAGACAGGCCATTAGCTGTACCAAGCCCAGGTTCCCGGCAGCCGGTATTTAGCTTCGCACCGCTGTGCCTATCATAATACTGCACAAAAAATGTACTAATTTACAAGCTAGAGTTTGTAGCAAGCATAATTAAAAACCAAAGACTGGGCTGGGTTTGAACCCGCGATCTTTGAGTCAATAGGCCAACTGAACCACCCAAACTGACTTAGAGGAATAAAGGTAAACCTTAACGTGAATTTTGTTTTCGAAAATCCCTTTAAGCGATCCAGCAATTGCTACGGTAACCCATAATATAATATTGTAGGTACATATTCTAAAAGTTCTTAAGTGAGGCACTTATATTACTTTTTCTACTCCTGTACAAACACTTATTGCTCTATCTACTTCATGATAAACATTACCTTATTGTAGTTACAAGGGAATACAGTAGACTTTAAGTGACAGTCAAATGTTTTGGTTGTTATGTGATGTATACATGACTTTCTCTACTCTTGTACAAACACTTATTGCTCTATCTACTTCAAGATAAACATTATCTTATTGTAGTTACAAGGGAATACAGTAGACTTTAAGTGATAGTCAAATGTTTTGGTTGTTATGTGATGCATACATGACTTTCTCTACTCTTGTACAAACACTTATTGCTGTATCTACTTCAAGATAAACATTATCTTATTGTAGTTACAAGAGAATACAGTAGACTTTAAGTGATAGTCAAATTTTTGGTTGTTATGTGATGTATACATAACTTTCTCTACTCTTGTACAAACACTTATTGCTCTATCTACTTCAAGATAAACATTATCTTATTGTAGTTACAAGGGAATACAGTAGACTTTAAGTGATAGTCAAATGTTTTGGTCATTATGGGATGTATACATGACTTTCTCTACTCTTGTACAAACACGTATTGCTCTGTCTACTTCAAGATAAACATTATCTTATTGTAGTTACAAGGGAATACAGTAGACTTTAAGTGATAGTCAAATGTTTTGGTTGTTATGTGATGTATACATGACTTTCTCTACTCTTGTACAAACATTTATTGCTCTATCTACTTCAAGATAAACATTATCTTATTGTAGTTAAAAGGGAATACAGTAGACTTTAAGTGATAGTCAAATGTTTTGGCCGTTATGTGATGTATACATGACTTTCTCTACTCTTGTACAAACACTTATTGCTCTATCTACTTGAAGATAAACATTATCTTATTGTAGTTAAAAGGGAATACAGTAGACTTTAAGTGATAGTCAAATGTTTTGGCCGTTATGTGATGTATACATGACTTTCTCTACTCTTGTACAAACACTTATCGCTCTATCTACTTCAAGATAAACATTATCTTATTGTAGTTACAAGGGAATACAGTAGACTTTAAGTGATAGTCAAATGTTTTGGCCGTTATGTGATGTATACATGACTTTCTCTACTCTTGTACAAACACTTATCGCTCTATCTACTTCAAGATAAACATTATCTTATTGTAGTTACAAGGGAATACAGTAGACTTTAAGTGATAATCAAATGTTTTGGTCGTTATGTGATGTATACATGACTTTCTCTACTCTTGTACAAACACTTATTGCTCTATCTACTTCAAGATAAACATTATCTTATTGTAGTTACAAGGGAATACAGTAGACTTTAAGTGATAGTCAAAGGTTTTGGTCGTTATGTGATGTATACATGACTTTCTCTACTCTTGTACAAACACTTATTGCTCTATCTAATTCAAGATAAACATTATCTTATTGTAGTTACAAGGGAATACAGTAGACTTTAAGTGACATTCTCTCTGTATGCTGGGATGTGCAGCAGCTGCTTGCAAGTGGTCGCATGAGGCACTTTCCAGGCTTTAGTTTTGGGCGTTGCTGTTCTACTCCGGAGCAGATTTTTGATACACGTGGTTTATATACAGCAGGCATTATATCATCAAATTTTCAGGTGTTCAGTGGTGTGAGTACAGTGACAGTTACCTTGTTGGTGTGTAATCTTATAACTGAACTATGTTTATTACTCAATTGTTTGTGCTAAATAAGAAATGAAGCGAGCTTTTTAGCCCTGGTAGTACGACTTCTTCCAGGATTATTTACAGAGCGAAAGCGTCAAACGGTGAAGAAGGAGCACTACACGTGGTTTTGTTTACCTCCTGTTTCAGGCGACGACTGAGCGCATACAGTGTTGCTGTGGTCTGCTCATTATGTCTGCTGATGCTAATTGTAAGTCATCGACTGGTCAACTCGACGGCACTTGACAGAGCTCCCTTCCTCGACATCAACAAGTCCTTTCAGGTACGTACTCTTTCATAACTGTAGAAAATACCAAGGCAAATACCAAAACAAATGAAATTTCAATGCTACTTTCAAGTGTTTTTGGAATCGGTTGCCGTTTTGTTTGTTCGACTAGCTCTTGATAGTTTATCACCTGGAGTGTTCAATTAAATCAGGAAAAGGGAGACTGAAATCACCTCCTTCGACCCGCTACGATAGAATCGCGCGTTTACCTGTGGTTACTGAGTTCCAGTGGCGGAACATCGGTATCATTCTGACACATAGGAAGTCATAAGCGTTCGCACTCATAGTTTACTCCTTACTTACTAACTAATGTTTCTTAGGATGACTTCTGTGACACAAGTTATGTATTGAAGGTCTACAATATGTGGTACAAAAGACGAAGTGCACAGTCTCAAAAGATAAGCAAGATGATCGTCTCTGTTCAGGCTGTGATACTCACTTTTAATATAGTTTTGAGATGGAAATACTGTAATGTAATCACCTAATTGTGTATTATATTCTCCCAAATTTGTACGTGTGTCCTATTATTGGTTCAAGAGTTATAGCCTATTGAAATGGTTCAGGTTTATATGCATAATATTGCAAGGGTATGATTTGTGCAAAAGCCGCGATGATTACAGATGATTGATTATTCTCATCTTTGGTGACGTTCTGGTAGAATTCTTGTAGATATGTGCCTTGGCGCTCTGGAGCAATGAATCTTATCTCTGGCAGTAGTATTGGAGAGAGGATTACTTTATGCTGATGTGGTTGAAAAATAACAAACAACTTTTCTCCTTTTAAATCTTTTGGAATTTATTCCGCAAAACCATTAATATATCCTATTACAATTATAAATTTCTTAGATTCTGTCCTTTCATACAGTGATTATTGTTGCATCGTTGAGCTATAAGTTTCTGCAGACTTGCAGAACGGCGATGATCTTGTGCAGAATGACGGCAAATTAAATGAATATTCGGAATTCTCTGCGCACGATGTTTCTAGAACATCTAAAATTACTTCTATCCTATTGGTCCACGCACATCATACGTAATTACATTATTATAATAACCAATAGGAACACTATTACGTAAGTTGTATCATTCTGGCTCTACCCAGTTTTACATTCTATTTCATACAAATCACATTTTCTAGTACAATCAACAACAAATTCCTAAATATTTGAAGATATATGAAATAACCGTCACAATGCAAAAAAATAAATAAATGAATAAATAAATACAACGATGGATGGATAGACAGACGGACGGATGGACAGACGGAGGGAGGAATGGATGGAGGAATGGACGGAGAGATGGATGGAGGGATGGACGGACGGACGGATTCAGGGAGGGACGGAGAAGGGAGGGACGGAGGAGGGAGGAGTGGATGGAGGAATGGACGGAGGGATGGATGGAGGGATGGACGGACGGACGGATTCAGGGACAGACGGACGGGAGGGACGGACGGAGGGATGGAGGGATGGATGGAGGGACGGACGGGAGGGACGGACGGAGGGATGGAGGGATGGACGGAGGGACGTATGGAGGGATGGATGGAGGGATCTACGGATTGAGTGAGGGACAGACGGACGGGAGGGACGGACGGAGGGATGGACGGTCGAAGGGTGGGATGGGCGAATGGTCGGATGGAGGGAGGGGGAGGGGGACGGAGGGAGGGCGGATGGACGCTCGGAGGGAGGGAGGGACGGAGGGAGGGTGGGAGGGAAGGATGGATTGTCGGGCGGATGGAGGTAGGGACGGTCGGAGGGAGGGAGTGACGGATTGACGGACGGACGGTCGAAGGGTGGGATGGAATGGATAGTCGGATGGACGGGCGGACGGACGGAGGGTGGGATGAAGGGTGGTAGGGATGGACGGACGGAGGGAATTACGGATTGACGGACGCACGGTTGGAGGGTGGGATGAAGGGAGGGAGAGACGGACGGACGGTCGGAGGGAGGGAGTGACGGATTGGCGGACGGACGGTCGAAGGGTGGGATGGAATGGATAGTCGGATGGACGGGCGGACGGACGGAGGGTGGGATGAAGGGTGGTAGGGATGGACGGACGGAGGGAATTACGGATTGACGGACGCACGGTTGGAGGGTGGGATGAAGGGAGGGAGAGACGGACGGATGGTCGGAGGGAGGGAGGGATGAAGGGAGGGAGCGACGGACGGAGTGAGGGAGGGATGGACGGACGGAAGGATGGAGGGAGAGATGATGGGACGGCGGGAGGGAGGGAGGGATGGACGGACGGACTGACGGAATGAGGGAGAGTGGGACGGGTGGACGGAGGAATGATGGACGGATGGTGGGAGGGAGGGATGGATGGGTAGATGGACGGATGGACGGACGGACGGACGGAGGGAGGGGATGGAGGGACGGACGGATGGACTGACGGGCGGGTGGGTGTGTTTGTAGGTAGGTGGGTGGTAGGTAGATATAATTGAGAATATATACATGCAAGGAAGGGTTAATATCTTCAATCTTCTACAAATTCTTTGCGAGTGCGTCTGCTGTGGTGTTAGAAAGAATTCTTATGTCCTACATTTGCATAAGAAATATTTGTTTATTTTCTACTGAGTTGCCCCAAAATGATATTCCTAATTCCTTAATGGAGTCAAAGTATGCATAGTATCCTGATTTAAGCTTATTAATGGAACTTACATTAACCAGTGCTCAACATAGCTGACTTAAAGATATACTTTCCAATCTGTCTATTTGAAGATCCAGAAATTAGATGAGAATTTCTTGTAATATTGGTTCAGCATGCCACTATAATTGTCATACAGGGGAAGACAGGTAGTGGCGGTGTGACGTCAGCCCTGCCAGCTCTAACCGCAAAATATGCTCCCGAACGAAAGGCAGGTTAGCGTGTGACGTCACCGCGCTGATTACTGCTGTCGAAGGGGAAGGAATAGTTTGATGTGTGCGTGTAGGAAACACATGAAACGTATTGGGTATCAATAATATATACAGCTTACATCTTGTGTGTTGTAATATTAATGCTGACTGCTTTAATTACACAATTGGTCACAGTTTATAAACAATTACATTTTGGCTCTGTGCTATGAGAAAATATATAAAACTTCAACTCGTAGTTTATCTGAAGGTCAGGCATGTTATAAAGTAAATAAAATAAAATATAAAGTAATTTTATCTGCAAAATAGAGGAGACCCATTCAGAGAAAAATTACGTGGACCTTTTCCGACACTTTCTGTTTTGTTTTTCTTTAACTAGTTTATCAATGTCAGGACGTTATGTCTGGGAAATTTGTAATCAAAGGCTGCATGTTGTATTGTGATCCGACAAGGTACTTCGGGGTTTGGACTTAGCTAATTTCATAATATACATCGAGCCAAACGTACACAATGTCCATGCAGCAAGTGAATACAACCTCGAAAATCTGGTTTGGGGGACATTCTTGCAAAAATCAGCCAAGTCTTTCTTGTATGTATATTTGTCCTTCAATAAATCATCACATTGTAAATTTAACAGTTCCATTTGATATGCGGCAGCTACATTGTTGTCATCGAGTGTGCTACACCTGACTAAACCCTCAGATTCTCTACTCACAGCGCCAACGTGGTACTACACAGCTCTTGCCTGACATCACACGCACTGCAGGCCTCGCTCCCGGCTGAAATACGTCACAACTCCTGAAGCTGTCTTCCTCTGGTGTAATATAGCAATATTTTTCTGTTGCTGTTCTGTTGATTCAAACATTGCTATAAATGTTTTGTACATATCCTCAGTCAGTGTATCAGCTGCTTGTTTTGTGTGCGCTGTCTCTATTTCTGTTTGGCTTACATTTTGAGTGTGTTTACAGAGCTGGTCTGCCAATGAGGTTGAAGAAGTAGAAAGCAACTACACCAATGATATTGAGGAGGTAGTGGCTGAACAGAGACAAATAATTGCAGCGGAGATGCTTGGGTACAACTTTCCTTCAGGCCGCTACAACATTTCTGCCAGGTATTACAGAACTTTAACCTCTCTTTATATAGAGTTATTAAAATATATTGTAACACATATGTAGGCTCTCTCCACTGCAACAAAGAACAGGAATCACCATAGAAGTGGTATGGAGAGAGGTGCAATAAAATCTTTTCCTCATCATCAGGCACTACAGTAGAACCTAGTTTACTCGGATCAGTTAAGACCAGGACTGTTCTGAGTTAACGAAAATCCAGGTTATCCAGAGAACGATGGAGAAAATGATAAAATAACATGTACAACATCAACAAAATATTTTTAATGAAGTTATGAAATTACTATTCCCACACTTTGACCTAAAAACACATACACTGTATGTACTGTAATAGTCTATGTATTTGTACTGTACAACAAACTAGTCGGTAGTAAAAAAGACAGCGAGCATCTGCTGTCTCAGTTTAGTGTATCACTTGTCTCACATCCGCTTTAACATTAGAACTTCATTTGTCTTGACTCTCGAAATAAAACATCAATTTCTCTATGTTTGTTACTGCTTGTGTGTGGGTCATAACCACAGCGAGCTTCTGCTGTCTCAGTTTAGTGTATCGCTTATCTCACGTCCGCTTTAACATTAGAACTTCATTTGTCTTGACTCTCAAAATAAAACATCAATTTCTCTATGTTTGTTACTGCTTGTGTGTGGATCATAACCACAGCGATCTTCTGCTGTCTCAGTTTAGTGAATCGCTTTTCTCACGTCCACTTTAACATTAGAACTTCATTTGTCTTGACTCTCGAAATAAAACATCAATTTCTCTATGTTTGTTACTGCTTGTGTGTGGGTCGTAACAGCAGCAATCTTTTGCTGTCTCAGCTTAGTGTATCGCTTGTCTCACATCCGCTTTAACATTAGAACTTCATTTGTCTTGACTCTCGAAATAAAACATCAATTTCTCTATGTTTGTTACTGCTTGTGTGTGGGTCATAACAGCAGCGATCTTCTGCTGTCTCAGTTTAGTGTATCGCTTGTCTCACGTCCGCTTTAACATTAGAACTTCATTTGTCTTGACTCTCGAATTAAAACATCAATTTCTCTTTGTTTGTTACTGCTTGTGTGTGGGTCATAACAGCAGCGAGCTTCTGATGTCTCAGTTTAGTGTATCGCTTGTCTCACGTCCGCTTTAACATTAGAACTTCATTTGTCTTGACTCTCGAATTAAAACATCAATTTCTCTATGTTTGTTACTGCTTGTGTGTGGGTCATAGCAGCAGCGATCTTCTGCTGTCTCAGTTTAGTGCATCGCTTATCTCACGTCCGCTTTAACATTAGAACTTCATATGTCTTGACTCTCGAAATAAAACATCAATTTCTCTGTTTGTTACTGCTTGTGTGTGGGTCATAACAGCAGCGAGCTTCTGCTGTCTCAGTTTAGTGTATCACTTGTCTCAGGTCCGCTTTAACATTAGAACTTCATTTGTCTTGACTCTCGAAATAAAACATCAATTTCTCTATGTTTGTTACTGCTTGTGTGTGGGTCATAACAGCAGCGATCTTCTGCTGTCTCAGTTTAGTGTATCGCTTGTCTCACGTCCGCTTTAACATTAGA
The DNA here is from genome assembly GCA_030765055.1 of Mantis religiosa. Taxonomy (NCBI): domain Eukaryota; kingdom Metazoa; phylum Arthropoda; class Insecta; order Mantodea; family Mantidae; genus Mantis; species Mantis religiosa. The sequence continues at coordinate 32,979,933 of CM060947.1, forward strand.
ACTTCATTTGTCTTGACTCTCGAATTAAAACATCAATTTCTCTATGTTTGTTACTGCTTGTGTGTGGGTCATAACAGCAGCGAGCTTCTGATGTCTCAGTTTAGTGTATCGCTTGTCTCACGTCCGCTTTAACATTAGAACTTCATTTGTCTTGACTCTCAAAATAAAACATCAATTTCTCTATGTTTGTTACTGCTTGTGTGTGGGTCATAACCACAGCGAGCTTCTGCTGTCTCAGTTTAGTGTATCGCTTGTCTCACATCCACTTTAACATTAGAACTTCATTTGTCTTGACTCTCGAAATAAAACATCAATTTCTCTATGTTTGTTACTGCTTGTGTGTGGGTCATAACAGCAGCGATCTTCTGCTGTCTCAGTTTAGTGTATCGCTTGTCTCACGTCCGCTTTAACATTAGAACTTCATTTGTCTTGACTCTCGAATTAAAACATCAATTTCTCTATGTTTGTTACTGCTTGTGTGTGGGTCATAACAGCAGCGAGCTTCTACTGTCTCAGTTTAGTGTATCGCTTATCTCACATCCGGTTTAACATTAGAACTTCATTTGTCTTGACTCTCGAAATAAAACATCAATTTCTCTATGTTTGTTACTGCTTGTGTGTGGGTCATAACAGCAGCGAGCTTCTGATGTCTCAGTTTAGTGTATCGCTTGTCTCACGTCCGCTTTAACATTAGAACTTCATTTGTCTTGACTCTCGAAATAAAACATCAATTTCTCTATGTTTGTTACTGCTTGTGTGTGGGTCATAGCAGCAGCGATCTTCTGCTGTCTCAGTTTAGTGTATCGCTTGTCTCACATCCGCTTTAACATTAGAACTTCATTTGTCTTGACTCTCAAAATAAAACATCAATTTCTCTATGTTTGTTACTGCTTGTGTGTGGGTCATAACAGCAGCGATCTTCTGCTGTCTCAGTTTAGTGTATCGCTTGTCTCACATCCGCTTTAACATTAGAACTTCATTTGTCTTGACTCTCGAAATAAAACATCAATTTCTCTATGTTTGTTACTGCTTGTGTGTGGGTCATAACAGCAGCGATCTTCTGCTGTCTCAGTTTAGTGTATCGCTTATCTCACATCCGCTTTAACATTATAACTTCATTTGTCTTGACTCTCGAAATAAAACATCAATTTCTCTATGTTTGTTACTGCTTGTGTGTGGGTCATAACAGCAGCGAGCTTCTGTTGTCTCAGTTTAGTGTATCACTTATCTCACGTCCACTTTAACATTAGAACTTCATTTGTCTTCACTCTCGAAATAAAACATCAATTTCTCTATGTTTGTTACTGCTTGTGTGTGGGTGATAACAACAGCGAGCTTCTGATGTCTCAGTTTAGTGTATCACTTATCTCACATCCGCTTTAACATTAGAACTTCATTTGTCTTGACTCTCGAAATAAAACATCAATTTCTCTATGTTTGTTACTGCTTGTGTGTGGGTCATAACAACAGCGAGCTTCTGCTGTCTCAGTTTAGTGAATCGCTTTTCTCACGTCCGCTTTAACATTAGAACTTCATTTGTCTTGACTCTCAAAATAAAACATCAATTTCTCTGTTTGTTACTGCTTGTGTGTGGGTCATAACAGCAGCGAGCTTCTGTTGTCTCAGTTTAGTGTATCACTTATCTCACGTCCACTTTAACATTAGAACTTCATTTGTCTTCACTCTCGAAATAAAACATCAATTTCTCTATGTTTGTTACTGCTTGTGTGTGGGTGATAACAACAGCGAGCTTCTGATGTCTCAGTTTAGTGTATCACTTATCTCACATCCGCTTTAACATTAGAACTTCATTTGTCTTGACTCTCGAAATAAAACATCAATTTCTCTATGTTTGTTACTGCTTGTGTGTGGGTCATAACAACAGCGAGCTTCTGCTGTCTCAGTTTAGTGAATCGCTTTTCTCACGTCCGCTTTAACATTAGAACTTCATTTGTCTTGACTCTCGAAATAAAACATCAATTTCTCTATGTTTGTTACTGCTTGTGTGTGGGTCATAACAACAGCGAGCTTCTGCTGTCTCAGTTTAGTGAATCGCTTTTCTCACGTCCGCTTTAACATTAGAACTTCATTTGTCTTGACTCTCGAAATAAAACATCAATTTCTCTATGTTTGTTACTGCTTGTGTGTGGGTCATAACAACAGCGAGCTTCTGCTGTCTCAGTGTAGTGAATCGCTTTTCTCACGTCCGCTTTAACATTTGAACTTCATTTGTCTTGACTCTCGAAATAAAACATCAATTTCTCTATGTTTGTTACTGCTTGTGTGTGAGTCATAACAGCAGCGAGCTTCTGCTGTCTCAGTTTAGTGTATCACTTATCTCACGTCCGCTTTAACATTAGAACTTCATTTGTCTTGACTCTCGAAATAAAACATCAATTTCTCTATGTTTGTTACTGCTTGTGTGTGGGTCATAACAACAGCGAGCTTCTGCTGTCTCAGTTTAGTGAATCGCTTTTCTCACGTCCGCTTTAACATTTGAACTTCATTTGTCTTGACTCTCGAAATAAAACATTAATTTCTCTATGTTTGTTACTGCTTGTGTGTGAGTCATAACAGCAGCGATCTTCTGCTGTCTCAGTTTAGTGTATCGCTTTTCTCACGTCCGCTTTAACATTAGAACTTCATTTGTCTTGACTCTCAAAATAAAACATCAATTTCTCTATGTTTGTTACTGCTTGTGTGTGGGTCATAACAACAGCGAGCTTCTGCTGTCTCAGTTTAGTGAATCGCTTTTCTCACGTCCGCTTTAACATTAGAACTTCATTTGTCTTGACTCTCGAAATAAAACATCAATTTCTCTATGTTTGTTACTGCTTGTGTGTGGGTCATAACAACAGCGAGCTTCTGCTGTCTCAGTTTAGTGAATCGCTTTTCTCACGTCCGCTTTAACATTAGAACTTCATTTGTCTTGACTCTCGAAATAAAACATCAATTTCTCTATGTTTGTTACTGCTTGTGTGTGGGTCATAACAACAGCGAGCTTCTGCTGTCTCAGTTTAGTGTATCGCTTTTCTCACGTCCGCTTTAACATTAGAACTTCATTTGTCAATGGTGTTATAAAATTATACCTAAGAGTATTTCAAAGCTGCAACACCAAAATTCGGACTAGTAAAGTTATAAACTACGAAACGGCTATATTCGTTCAGGTCGTTTCAAAACAACCTGTTTATCCTCTATTTTGGTTCTAACTATTTTCCAAAAACCGTTACATTCCTATTCTCTAGTTCCCAGATGTCCCCCATTCCTATTTCTATCATAGCTTTTTCTGATTCTGAACCACCAACTGTTTCAGTTTCCCATTTTTTTTTTAATTTACGTCCTCCAACATTGTCATATCGGACGATGAATGAAATGGGTGAAGTGATGCTCAAATGAATCCGGGGTCCATGGAGCTTAGAGTTACCCGACATTCCTCTATCAGGATAAGGGAAAACCCCGGAAAAAACTTATCTAGGTAATGCACCGTAACCGAGATTCGAACTCGGGAGCTCTTGAACGTGAGGTAGTCACGCTACCATCTATGCTACCAAAGCTGACCCATTCTTTCTTCTTGATTCATATGAACTTTTAGAACTTCATGTTTTATCAAGTATTTATACCAAAATTTCAAGATTCTTTCAATTATTATACCTTTTTAGTTTGCCCTAATTCTACCAAGGCTACTTCTCCTGGAGCTGATCTAGGTAGTCCTAGTATCTGATTTACTTTATTACTTTTAACATCTGTCATATATCTGCAGCATACATCATCTTTGACTCTAGCAGTGTTTCATACATTCTCTCTAACCATTTGCCTAATGAATTGAGTTTTGCTTGGCATATTCTTATTCCTTACATTGCTGCCTTTCCTTGGACTACCATCTTCCTGGCATGCACTTCCCATTCTCCATTATTATTCATCCTAACTCCTAGGTATTCAAATTCTTTCACAACTTCTAGCTTTCGTTCCTCTAAGTACCACTGCTGCTCTTTCATCAAGAATATGAGTTAGGGCACAGAGTTGTGGTTCATCTTCATAGCATGCTGGTAGCATTGCTGCTTACCAAGAGAAAGGATCTACTTCAATTCTTAGTACTAGTGAGGGTTTCTGCTTATTTTCCAATGGGAGACTTGGTCAAGGGTGCATTCACACTGCTGAGGCCCCTTGGAGAACTTGAGCAAGAAGTAGCAGCTGCAGGTAGCAAAGATCCAAGGTGTTAACCATGACCCACCCTCGGGTAGGTGCCTTGAGAGACACAGCAGTTTACACCACAGAATTTAGTTTGAGTAAGTGTGTATATTTAAGGAAGCACTTAGTTGATAAGAAGGTGAGAGAACCTCACCATTGGTAACTATTATGCAGTAGAGCTTCTCAGGTTACCAGCCATGCGATAGTTATAGTGTTGATTGAGCTTTCGGCCATGTTTACTCTATAGCTTTCTTCAGGAGGAAAGGGAACCAGTGTTCTACCATTTTCTACCATTGGTTCAGCGGAAAGTTGCTAGCCATAATAAAACTATTTTCTCTTGCTCTCAGAGCTTTTGTCCATGATATACTCAGACCTAGGCTGTCTCTATTAAAATTATTTGGTTGTAATTTAATCTCTATAGCTTCTTTTATAAGTCTGTCATAATATCGGTCACTATGGTGTAAGACCTAGTATTAAAAACTCCCGGTGTATACAAAATTCCATGCAAATGTGGGAAGATCTATATAGTACAGAGAGGCCGCACCATAGAAGAGAGATGTGCAGAACGTAAGTGCAACCTGAGACTACTTCAACCGGAGAAGTCAGCTATGGCCCAGCACGGCTTGGATAACAACCACAGAATCCTATTTGACAAGGCCACGGTCTTCACCTTAGTGACCAATATTACGACAGACTTATAAAAGAAGCTATAGAGATTAAATCACAACTAAACAATTTTAATTGAGACAACGGCCTAGGTCTGAGTATATGTTAGAGAGGGTATCTACCAGGGTAGTTCATACAAGGTGAATTGACCCCCCTCTCTACTAGGGAGGATTACTGAGCTGTCCCCAAAGGGCACCCGGCACCTCTGTGGGGCTTTCCATAGGGCAAGACCTAGAGTCTAACAAGCCCCCCCCATCTGATCCAAGGGCACAAGATGGCATGGAAGTGGATACGCCACTTACGCGCGCCAACCCCAAAGGGAAAGGCTACCGATTACCTCAGTAGGGCCACCTGGTGATCTAGCTATGCAGGCTAGTACGCAGGAATATATGGCTTCCCTCAGCCCCGTCCGGAGACGTACCCAATCTCCCACGGGTATCGGAAACCACTGCCCCCTCGAGTCCAACCCAGTCCGAACAACTCCCATTCAGGGAGGGGCTCAGTTCGGCCTGAGGTTCCTCTGGTAACGTCAGAGGTACCACAAGTGCTAGGGGTCCGCAGCGCTCGCACCAGGGCAGCTGAAGGGGACGAATACCCTCCCCTACGGGAAGGTCTGAGTATATCATGGACAAAAGCTCTGAGAGCTAGAGGGAATAGTTTTAATATGGCCAGCAACTCTCCGCCAAACCAATGCTAGAACACTGGTTGACCATTGGACAGCACCATTTAGCTACGCCCCTCCACTTGGAGATATGTATAGCGCCCTGGACTGGAACTGGACTGGGCAGAACACACCCTGCCCAGGTAAACCTGGGTGACTTGATTCGACTGCTGGACTACTGCTCATCACTTCCTGAAGAAGGCCATAGAGCAAACATGGCCGAAAGCTCGTGCAACTTTATAAATATCGCACGGCTGGTAATCCGAGAAGGTCTACTTAATAATCATCGCCATAAAAGCTTCAAATCTTGCATAATTAATATGTATGTGATTGTGTGCTAAGGTCATTGGAGGATTTGGTGCCTGAATTAGGAGGGACACCAGTACGCAGCCTTATAATAACAACTTGGCGTTCTGGATCAACATTCCTGGGAGACATCATCAACTGCCATCCTGGGAACTACTATCACTATGAGCCTCTGCTCGACTTTGATATAGTCCAGGTGCGAGGTGGTTCGCTTGCCACAGTTGCTCTCAAAAACATACGTTCTCTGCTCAACTGTAACTATACTGACCTGGGTGAGTAATATATTTAATTTTCTGCATTTCAGGGCTGTGTCTGGTGGAGCTCACTTTCCATTGCTTCCCAACCTGTTACTCTGACTCTTTTAACCCTTTCACCGATATGGACGTCATATGACGTCCAGGTTAAAATGCCCCAAACCGATATGGACGTGTATAGACGTCCTGCGCATACATGCATTTAATGCTCATTTAATGCCAATTATTTTAATCTTGCTATTTTACAATAAATTTAAATTAGTTCTATAAGGAATGTAAACGTATCCTTAAAGGTTTCTTTTTGAATTGTACACCTCCAAACCTGGATAAACACCCAAGGGCACATCTGCAGATTCACACCAAATAATATTGGTTTCCTTGCGAACTTCTTTTTCGCAACACATTACACATTTTCGAAATGGTTACAAGTTTTTTGGGTGTGGGTGGTATACTTTTAGGAAAGTGTTTTCTCTCAAGTATGAGGGATGATGTGGTGAATTTTGCTACCCCCTAGTATAAAGAGGCCTCTGAGTATTATAATACTCAATTAGGTTATGAGCTCTTTATACGCGCAAGTACAGGTAGATGAATGTCTTTTACAGCTCTGAAAATTACTAAACAACTGTGCATAGTTACATCCAGTGGTATAAAAATACTTTTTTTTACCATTTAACTGTTTTCCGTAAAGAGGGATAGCTGGTAATAGCTGATCCGTATCACCCATATTTGACCCGCCATTTCCCCAAACAATGGAGTAGCTAACATGCCAGCTGTAGACCAGTACACGTCACTGCTACGTAAGTACTAAAGATCCCCTTCATAATCGTACAACAAATCTTCCAGATTTTCTACAGTAATATCAGAAGCCTGTACACATCATACCCAAGCTAATTTATTTGCTAAATTACCAGGATAAGCCATGGTTAACATTGAAATTTAACAATTTCAAATGTGCCATACATTTAGCTCTTGATAGCTACAAGAAATCACTCTGAACACAGAGAGAGTATAAATAACTGAAATACAGAGCGAAAACTGCTGCATAAGGCTACTGGAAACCTTGATTGAGAAACACTGTAATAACAGATGCTGACAGAGTTTTCATTCCAGTGAGTGAGTGTGTGACGCAACATATTCTCGTCATATTATCGCTTGGCATAGCATAAATAAACTAAACTTGAACCTGAGAAGTCGCTTACGTAGCTATACATACATACTATGGCTCGTATACACACAAAACAAAATGATTCACATATTAGGCGCGTTCGGCACAAAGAATGGCTTTTGCTACAGTGAAACAAAGTAGTGAAATTTCAACAATTTATTAATGTAGTCTCTACTTTATTGTTACTGTAGATTTATACTGCCTTTAATGAGTTTTAAACCAGTTTTTGTTTCGTTTAAATAACTTAATAAATACAGAAGATACGGAATTGTGTTTATGATGCATTTTTACAGCATTTAACAATTTAAATGTCCTGTTCTGTTTATTGGGTATCCGTTTCCGGCCCCTGAAGGGTTTAAATGGCCATCGGTGAAGCGGTTAAAGGATTCTTCCCCATGGACCCATCTTAAATGTAATATGATAACGATCTTTAACTTTTTTTTAGTTAATTGATGGAAATTAATAGTTTCCTCATACTAGCCATATATAGGCTAAGGTTTTTGATAGATTGAGTCAACATGAAAAATTCAATGCCATGACCGGGATTTGAACCACGGATCTCTTGGATGAATGCGAGAGCCCCTAGTGGTTTACTGGGGAAATATACAAGTCAAATGGAGAATTTAATGTCAGGATGGCACGTTGGCCATGGTAGCTCAATGGGTTAGAGTGACTGGACGTAAACCAGGAGATCCGTGGTTCAAATCCCGGCCATGGCATTGAATTTTTCATGTTGACTCAATCTATCGATCTTTAACTTCTTTCACCAACTTAGCTGCAGTCAGCAAATACTAAATATTAATCTCTCATCTGTGGTCCCAGATCCTAGTTTTGTCTCTCCTTAATTAGTGAAATAATAATTCTTATATTGCTTTAAAGATTGTTATTTACTTTGTGGAAGAACTAATAAACTGAAAATACAATTATCCACAACATTCTCTGAAACATGTCTACATTGCTGAGAGAAAAATTTCTAGTAGCATCCTTGGAAGTTTGTTCCATGCCTATGGTAGCCACTCAACAATTACATACTTTGAGAAAGAAGTTCATAGTTCCACCACCAGAGAGAAGAGAGCAGATGACAGCAGATGATGGACAGATTTGAAAATGAAGGTGGCGGCTTCCGAAACTAGTCCCTCAATAGTATAAAAATGTAATAGATGATGTGTCAAAAAGCTGACTGCAAATAGTTACACCTATAGCAGTTTCTTGTCTCTAACTTGTGTCTCTTGTTTTTACATTTATATTCATAAATATAAAATTAAATACAATATTAAAGAAAATTAGTTTTAAAAGAGTCATGCACAAATATGTCACATAATGCAAGAGAATGTAGTAAGATGTAGAGGTTTCCGAGCTTACTGGCTGTGGTCTAGTAGAAAAACTGAAGTTCCTAACATTTCATTCGAACTTGCGTCAAGCATCCTCAGAGGACTCATGGCGTATCTGTGAACCGGCCACCTTAAAACAGGAACTCAAACACTTACATACTACACTACAGGCTAACGGGTATAGTTTAAAACAGATAAAATGGGCTTCACGCTCCAATAGAGCAACGAAAAGCACGGAGACACAGAAACTGTAGAGTACAGCCTACCTACCATACATAAGAAAATTCACAGAGAGAACCAGCAAACTTTTAGGAAAGTTTAATATAAGAACCGTCTTTAAGCCCACCAAGAAGCTGAAAGATCATCTTCGATCAGTCAAGGACAAATAGGAACCCCTCACCACAAAAGGGATCTACTATATTCCCTGCAGCTGCGGCAAGGTGTACATTGGCACTACAAAACATAGCATACTTACCCGTATTAAGGAACACCTAAGCAACTGCCGGTTTGGACATACTAAAAAATTTGCTGTTGCTGAACACATCCTTCTGATGGGACATGATATCAAGTTCCATGAAACAGAGTTTCTCGACAACGCAGCCCAGCATCACGCCAGACTTTATTGGGATGCTATTGAAATCTTCAAACACAAACATAATTTTAACAGAAAGGAGGAAGCAGCACATTTGCACAAAACCTGGTTTCCTGTGTTACAAAACACAAAGACAAAACCGTTCACACAACCTGGACAAACCGAGACATAGGCCTAGCAGCCATCTTGTGACTGGTGGACACATAGCCAATAGGAGGGAAGTAGGCAGTCTCCCTCCTGCCTATATATTGCCGCGAACCCGATCGCAATAGCGCGGCTTGTGTACACAAAAAGCCTGGAGATAAGGAGTATACCGGATGAAATAATGATAGCGCGAGATAAAAGACCTGCCGGCACCAATAGGGTTACGCTTCTGGAAGGTGATAGAACATTCGATTCCTGTTTGGTCCAGAAATATCTCGAATTTATGAAATAGATATTTAAGGATGTGACGGCTCGCAAAGAGTTAGTTGTGAAACAGTGTTGTGAAATGAGAGACAGCCAGCTGTGTTGTAACGAGAGCTACGGATGTAATCTGCTGTCACTGTTTGTGATTATGATCGACCTTGGTAGACTGATGGTGTATGTAACGTAATGCTGCTGTAATCTATAAGTGTTTCTATGAAAATAAAGGAGATTTTTAATTTCTGCAACTCGGCCTTTTAATTCTACAAACCCACAAAGTCACAATATAATTGGTGCGATATGCCAAGACGAGGTGTGAAACCTCAACTAGCACCTTGACTTCATTGAGGAAAAACTCTCAGCCGCCACCAACAACTCCAACCGTGTGAGAACCTACAGGATCTTCACTCAGAGGTATGAACCTGGGCCCTCGCCTTGGGAGTCTACAGGAGATCACTAATAGCAACAACTGAGTGATAACAGCACTGACTACACACCACCAGTCAACCGCAGAAGAGATCATCAGCCACAACAAACCAGTGCAAGACTCCATATGTACTGTTGCTCAGCAGATCAGATCACTTCAAGAAGAAATCACCGAAATCGCCAAAACCACTTCAGTACACCAGAAACTTCTAAACAAGTTGGAAGCCAACACCACAGCTAGCCAATCCATGCAGAAGGACATACTTCAATCACTGGATAAAGTACATCACAAGCAATTTGACCTTCAGGTCACCCTGGCAACTTCATCATTTGACACAGACTCGCTACAGCAGGACTTCAACGGACTACACAATGGCATAGACATCTTACAGAACAACGTGACTAACCTCCTAATGGACTCCACGACAGATACTCCACGCCGACCCCGACGCCGCTAGGTGTCCATGCCCTCCCAAGCACCCCTGGTGCACAACAATCAAAATAAAATAAACAGTTTTTACTAATCTGTTATCCTCTCCTTTAACCTGTTCCAACCCACGTCACTTCACTGGCTATGGCCAGGGCTTCACTTTATGGTCCATAGCCAGGAAAGCCAACCAGACCCTGTATTTCCTCATGTGCAGTTAGTATTAACCTTTACTAACAGAGGTGCTTTTGCAGGACTCCTCTACCCTTCCTGAACTTCCCTTGTTGAACTTTTTCTTTCTCTTCTCCTGTCCTCCTTCCGGTGCCACTCTAGTTTGCCATGAGTCCTCTGAGGATACTCGATGCACGTACAAGCAAAACATCAGGAACTTAAGTTTCTCCAATTAGACCACGGCCAGTAAATCCAGAAACCTCTACATCTTACTGGATTGATGCCGGCCGTGAAAGCCTAAGTTGTTACATCCAAGAGAATGTGCCAACTATTTGTTTATGGAGATAACAATACATAAAACCAAATACAATGATACATTACATTCCTTTTATAGCAAAGGGCACTTTAACAATCATCCATAAATTCCTGTACCAAGTAATAGGTCTTACTGCATAGATAGCTTTTAAAAGCCATTTTCCCTGAAGATAGTAATTTTATGTATTTTTTAAGGACATTGAATATTTTGACACATTCATAATATACTCCTTTCTGGAAACAAGTCAATCTAGCACTGTGTTTATGTAAATCCATTCTTTGTCTAGTATTTATTCTATGTATATTCATATTTTGTGTAAAGTAGTCTTGATTTTTTAATTGGAAACATATAAGCATAAAGATATATTCACAAGGAAGTGTTAAAATATTCAGTCTTTGAAACAGACTGTTACATGGACCGAAACATTGATGTCACATATCGCTCTAACAGCTCTCTTCTGTAATATAATTACCCGCTTACCCTGCTGAGTTACCCCAGAATATCAAACCATATTTCATTATTGAACAAAAATACACATAAATACATAAAATATGAAGCTATCAACAGTGAAGCAAACAAATATATACAAATATAACAATTTGTAACTTAAAACTTCACTTATCTTATAAGAAATGATTATATTTTTCTTATAAATTGTCCATGATCGCGATTTCATGTAAAACTTTTACACATCATCAGCTGGAAACAAAGCTGTTGTTATCGTTACAAACGCTAGATGTTGATATGTTCTTGTTAGTACTACCAAAATCTAAAAACAAAACAAATTTAAAAACAGAATCGACTGCTGGTATTTCAAAAATTCATTACACGATGTTTATTTTTTAAAATAAATATCTTTTCCCAAAACATTAAATCTATCGGACCATTTAATTGTTTTAATAATTTAACTTCTGGATTTATTTCATGGTTAAATGACCAAAAATGATCTGCTACGGCCGATTTATCAGTTTGTTTGTACTTAATGTTACGAAAATGTTCTTTCGTTTTGGTTTCTAAATTACGTTTTGTCTTTCCAATATAAACTTTATCACAATCGAAACAATTAAACTGATATATACCAGATTTTTTATTATTAAGAATTTCATCTTTTTTTAGAGAAATGCAATAAATTTTAATACTATATTTATTTTGAGGAACTAAAATTATACCAAGCTCTTTAAAAAAATTTTGAAAATGTTTATTAACCCAAGGATAGTAAGTACATTTTTTAAAATTACAATTGTCTTTTATTTTTTAAGGGTAGAAATATCATTAACAGTTTTTTGATATTTAAATTTTTCAATTTTTTTATTTATAAAGTCTTTATTAAAACTATTAATTAAAGCAGTATAAATAATACGTTTATATTCTTTATTAAATTCATCTTTATTCAGGGGTATATACCTTATTAATCTATAAATCAAACTATTGAAAACAGCAAATTTATGTGAAAAAGTGTTAAAACTGTTATTATTTATGCAATTATCAATATGAGTAGACTTTCTATAAATACCTGGGTTGCTGTGATGCTGATCACATCTCCTCTCTGAAGATCAACCACCTCTGCCTAGTCAATGTGGGCGTGAGGCCAGCAGTAAGACTGGTAGGCTCTTGCTCACTTGTGGGCTCTTACATCATGGGTATTGTGATTATATACTTTTGTTTTCTTATGTTTAACAATCCCAGTTCCCCACCACTGTAATGCAGTTGATCATTACAGAGCCATTTCATCCTGCAGTACATCAGTTGATAGAATGCTTTATAACACAAACACTTGCTGCTTTTTATATTATAATATTGGCAATGTGTTTTCAGACCATTACCTGAATTATGGTCAACATCATATATGGCTGTTTAATCACAATGTGCGACTGTGGGAGCAGTGTCTCTCACATCCTGAAATCTGCTGGATGCCAGAGTTCCTCAATCCATTCTGTCAGCTCTTCCCGTTTCAGAGCATGAAGATTGTAAGACTGCGATTAAGACTGGTCGAGGACCTCCTCGAAGATCCCAAGTAAGTGATAGCCATTAAAAGGCATGTGTTATCACTCATCAGTGAATGTTTAGAGTGTAAGAATTTATTTCTATTTAATTTAAAGTATAGTCTTTATGAGTGTATTTTCTTCATAACTTTTAGGTTAGGTGTGCGTGTTGTCCTGTTGGTGAGGGACCCAAGAGGGACTCTACAATCCAGAAAGCACCGTGATTGGTGTCCAGGTAATCCAGATTGTATGGAACCAATGCGACTCTGTGATGACCTCGTCTCTGATTACAATGCTGCAGTACGCTTCTCGATAAAATATCCTAACAGATTTCGGTATGTTCAATTACATTTTCTTCTTACTTCAATATAACTGTATTTATATATCTTTTGAAGGGTGTTGGCAAAAGGGAAATATTTACAAGTGAAAGAAAAGAGGCTAAAAAAAGGAAACAAATAAAATCAGACTAATCTTATATGCGCTGGAAACAGAAATCCTTCTTAGCTTGCTATTTCTTTGTGTAGCCACCATACACAGAGTGATCTGGAAGTGGGCATAGCCCCTCCCCCTCATTGTTTGACAGTGGAGAGAAGTTTCTTTTATGTGATACATGTTGGCAACATTGCTTGCCACATTCTACTCATTTGTTTTCTGTTTGTTAACCTTGGTAGCCATTAAGTTGGACTCAGCCAAGTCCATGTAGCATTGAACAAAGATTGGGAGTTGTACTTTGGCTTCACAAAAAATATCATGCAGGTGACACCATTGAAAGTGTTAAAACAAAATTTAGAGATCACATCAAGAAAAGCAACAAGGTTGGGGTGGGAAAAACAAGCATTTGCTTTGGGCAGTATAAAAGACTTTCCTCAAGGCAGTTGACTGATAAAATGGAAGGAAACGTGCATCAGGGGCAACAATCTCCATTAAAATCAGTATGCAAAAGTTCTGTGGAGCTTGGCATTCCTCGGACCATTATGATGTCTCACAAGAAACAAGATTTGAAATTAAACATTTACCATCCAATGCATGTGAATGAACTGAGTGATGCTGACATTGATGCATGGAAAGAGGCATGTAGAACTCTCCTTAATGCATTCCATTCCCAACGAACCTGTGGTGCAGTCCTCTTCACAGTCACTGTGCCATCTACTGAAGAATACCTTCTCAGAATGTTGTCATGTGATTTAAGGAAACCCGCATATTTACAATGAGCTGGAGAGAAGCTCATCACACTTATTGTTGGCTGGATTGAATGCAACCTTTATTTTTGGGGCCTTTCTTCTTTGAAGGCAATGTTAATAGACAATCTTGTCAGGAGTTACATGGTTGGTGCTAAAACTGCAAGAAAATGGTATCGAAGACACTGTTGCCTTACAACAGGATGGAGCACCACCACAGTTCACAATTCACGTGCACAATTACCAGGCCAGTTGAGTGGAAGAGGTTCTGCAGCTTCACCTTTGTCTGTCCTCCAAAAGATCCCAATCTGACAACACCAGACAATGCTGTCTGGGGTTTCATAAAGGAACAAGTGCATTTGATATCGCACAATGCAGAATATAGGGAAACTGTAGAGTTTGAAAGTAATGAGTCGGTAATTCAAAAACAAACATCACTTAAATTATCCTTACTTGGACATGTTTCGGAGAACGTTTTGTCCTCATCGTCAGCAGTTATCCAACTGGTTGGATCCGTGGTTTCTTGAAGTGAGCTGGTTTCTGTGGTGGCATCTGTTGTCTGTGAGATGAAATTCCAAAGAGAGTTTTCAGGTGGCAATTCGAAATTTAAAGTATACTGTTTGTTTTTTATAATTAGCAACTTTTCCCAAACATCGAGTTCGGCTGCATTACTGGCTGGCTTTAATAGTTTTATATTTGGTACAATTTCATGATTGGTAGACCAGAAATGGTGGGCTATTGCTGATTTTTCTATTTGTTTGTATTTCACACATCTCATATGTTCCTGTAATCTAATATGTAAACTTCTTTTGGTTTTTCCTATGTAGAACTTATTGCAATCTGAGCAGTTGATTTTGTATATATATATATATATACCTGCTTTCTTGTTTTCAGGTACTGGGTCTTTCAGGTTGTTGCATAATACGTTTTTTAAACTGAATTTATTTATTGGGGCTAGGGTGATGCTGTACTTCCTGAACTGTGTCTCGGTTTTTGATTCTGTTAATTTTGTGGTATCCAATATGTGTTTCTGTTTCTTGAATTTCCAAAATTTTCTTTTCTATTAATTGTTTACTGTATCCATTAATTGCAGCTATGTTAATCATGTAGTTATATTCTTTGTTGTATATACTTTAAATTTCGAATTGCCGCCTGAAAACTCTCTTTGGAAGTTCATATACAACAGATGCCGCCACAGACAACCAGCTCACTTCAGGAAACCAGGGATCCAATCAGTCAGATAACTGCTGACGATGGGGACAAAACGTTCTCCAAAACATGTGCAAGTAAGGATAATTTAAGTGATGTTTGTTTTTGAATTACCGACTCATTAATTTCAAATGTTAAATACATCACTGTTTCTAACCTTTTGCTTCAAATAACTGTAGAGTTTTCAAAAACCCAGAACAATTAACTGTGAAAGCTTGTGGTCATGAATGTGTAGTGAAGCAGCTTCATCCTTAGAAAATGAGTGCATGCCTGTGTTTCAATCTCTGGGAAAAAGACCCAGAAAGTCGGAAAGCGAGTTACTAGATTGGCAACCGTGCTTGCTGTTCCACTGCTGTGACATGTGTCAAGGTAAGATCTTAATGTGTTAGGAATATTTAATGTGTTGTTTAATTATGGGAAGAATAGGTAGAACCTTTGCTGGTGTGTAAAACGTACTCTTATGTACAGAACCTCTACCAATACATGCACTACGCTTGGCAGCAGTGCTCCGCTTGAGCACTGGTCAGCGTTCACATTCCTTTAACTTTTGCAAACGTTATAGTAGTGAAGTAATGATAGAGCTTTGAGGGCTCAAAACCACCCACACACAGACCTATGCTGTTTCTATTTCCTTTCATATGAATTTAACTTTTATAGTTTTACATAAAGGGGTTCCATCTTTTCGTACCTCAAGAAATTCCTGTTCAATCAGTGTCAGCATTTTCAGAATGACTGAGAGCTGAGATGATTGTCACACAGTGGTTCTAATCTGGGCAGCAGACTTCTTTAATTCAAAGATATAAAAATTGGTCCCATTGCATGACAAATGTCTGAATTCTTATGGTTAATATGTTGAAAAATAGCTTAACACTTGTAACAGTATTTTTGTGTTCGGAGGAATTATAAAGAATTATAAATATATAAAAAATGTATGTAGTTGTGTGATTGGCCGAAGTAGTAGTGGTGTGACGTGGTGTGATGACGTGCCAGTGGATCGGCCAATCACAAAATAAAGCGGAAATTACTATAGTGACAAGAAAATCAATAATCTTGAGAAAAGTGTGATAATCTTGAGTCTTGCTTCAGAACGATGAAAGATGTTGCGGTGATTATAATTGTAAAGGAAAGTTAATAACATTCAAAAAGTGTTATTGGATATTTGTAATAGAAACGAGTGAATCGTAGTTCATATTATATAATTAAATAATATATTACAAAATTGGACTCATATAAATTTTATTTCTGTCACCAAAAATCCGCATCCACACCTGAGAAAAGATCTCATGACTCTTATTTGATCAAAACTCGACATGGATCTTATAAAAAGTTGGCGTGTTTCCTATCGGCTGTGAGTGAAGGACAAATAAATAAAATCCCGTTACACACTTCTAACATAATCTTTCATTTAATTTTGTTTTGTTTCTGTTAATGGCATCAGGGAAACTTATAGGGTGCATATTTAACTGCCTGCCTTTCCTACCAACTTTCCTACCAACACTTCCTAACTCTTCCTATATCCTTCAACATGGATCATATTGTATGATGATTGAAGTCGTTGAAATAATGCTCAGTTGTCCCCAGGGTCATAGAGCTTAGAGTTATCCAACATTCATCTTTCAGGATAAAGGAAAATCTCAGAAAAAAACCTTATCCTTTAGGATTGCACCGGGTAATCTCAGACATTTTTGCAAAATGCTTCATAAACATGATTAATATTTATATACAAATATAACAATTTGTAACTTAAAACTTCACTTATCTTATAAGAAATGATGATAATTCTTATAAATTGTTTGGGATCGCGATTTCATGTAAACTGTTACACATCCTCAGCCAGAAACAACAAAGCTGTCGCCATCGTTACAAATGCTATATGTTAATATGTTCTTGTTAGTACTACCAAAATCTGAAAATAAAACAAATTTAAAAACAGAATCGACTGCCAGTATTTCAAAATTCATTATGTGATGTTTGTTTTTTAAAATAAATATATTTTCCCAAACCATTAAATCTATCGGCCCATTTAATTGTTTTAATAATTTAACTTCTGGATTTATTTTATGGTTAAATGACCAAAAATGATCTGCTACGGCCGATTTATCAGTTTATTTATACTTAATGTTGCGAAAATGTTCTTTCGTTCTGGTTTCTAAATTACCTTTGTCTTTCCAATATAAACTTTATCACAATCAAAACAGTTAAACTGATAAATACCAGACTTTTTATTATTAGGAATTTTATCTCCTTTAGAGAAATGCAATAAATTTTTAATACTATATTTATTTTGAGGAACTAAAGTTATACCAAATCCTTTAAAAAAATTTGAAAATGTTTTTTAACCCAAGGATGGTAAGTAAAGTTTTTAAAATTATAATTGTCTTTTATTTTTCTTAGAACCATCCTTGGATTAATAAACATTTTCAAATTTTTTTTAAAGAGTTTGGTATAACTTTAGTTCCTCAAAATAGATATAGTATTAAAAATTTATTGCATTTCTCTAAAGGAGATAAAATTCTTAATAATAACAAGTCTGGTATTTATCAATTTAATTGTTTCGATTGTCATAAAGTTTTTATTAGAAAGACAAAATGCAATTTGGTAACCAGAACAAAAGAACATTTTCGTAACGTTAAGTATAAATAAATTGATAAATCGGCCATAGCAGATCATTTTTGGTCATTTAACCATGAAATAAATCCTGAAGTTAAATTATTAAAACAATTAAATGGTCCGATAGATTTAATGTTTTGGGAAAAGATATTTATTTTAAAAAACAAACATTGCATAACAAATTTTGAAATACTGGCAGTCGATTCTGTTTTTAAATTTGTTTTATTTTCAGATTTTGGTAGTACTAACAAGAATATATCAACGTCTAGCGTTTGTAATGATGATGACAGCTTTGTTTCTGGCTGAAGATCTTTATAAGTTTACATGAAATTGCGATCCCGGAGAATTTATAAGAATTATCATCATTTCTTATAAGTGAAGTTTAAAGTTACAAATTGTTATATTTGTATATATTTGTTTGCCTTCACTGTTAATAGCTTCATATTTTATGTATTTATGATTAATATTCTTCCATCCTTTCTCCGAACTCCAAACTTCCACCACATACATATTGTATTGTTTTATAGCAATAATTATGTTAATTCTGTTATTCTGTAGAGCGGTCCGCTACGAGGATCTGTCTATGGATCCATACAAGGGTGCCAAGGAGTTATTTGAATTTTTTGGACTGGACTTTCATCCGAATGTGCAATGGTTCCTGGATACACATACCAAAGTGAACGCTGGTGGTGTGTCAAGCACATACCGTAACTCCAAGTCTACGCCATTCCACTGGCGCCAGGACCTCACACATGCAGAGGTTCGGGCTATACAGAGGGTATGCTCCCGAGCCATGCACTACTGGGGATACCAGCGTGCCTTCAACAGCTCTCATCAGAAAGAGTTCAATCCGCGGGGTGAGTTCTCTCTGACATAGCTAACGTAGTGCCAACATGTGCCTCTGGAAGCTTGCACTTCAATCTGTGAGACAGCGAGGGAGATCCCCCCACAAGAAAGGTTTGTGCCTTCGAGAAGTATGGCTTTGTGAATTTATTTTGTTGGCATGGACGTCTGCATAAATCAGTCCATTTTATATCCCCAACAAGGCTCAAATTATGAGAAATGTATTCCTAATAAGATCTAGCCACTGATGTTGGCTGAACATCAGAAAATTTTATCAAACTGTTTGTTAACGGGCTTGAATTTTATCAAAATCAGTTGTTAAGCTCCTGAGGGAGCAATATTTTGCGTGAAATCAGAGATGGAACAATAAGAATGGAAGCAAGGCAGATAATGTGTTTTAATAAGTTTCTGTTTTTAAATAAAATGTGCCTAAAGCGAGTGTGGAGTGTGTGAAGTATGTTTTATATCAACAGAGAAAAACACTGATTTTGCTCAGCAAAAGTGAGACACTACTGCAGCCAGAACATATCTTTATTTTGTAGTTGTAATGTTTTAAACACATTGTTTTATAGTGTGTTGCAGCTGCTGTCCCACAGGACCGTTTCCGTTAAATTGACCTTGTAAACAACGATGGTTTCGTAAGTTACACAGTGAATGGTGTAGATGTTTTGTGAATAAGTATTTTAACTTGGGAGCTCTTGTAATTAATTCCTCAAAAGTCTGCTACTTTATAGTGAGAGGTTTTAATGCCTTAGATGCTTTAAAAAGTGCTAATGAACTGTTAGCAGTATTAGAAATTTGCACACAATAATGCTACTTGGGTTTTTAGGGCACCCTCCTTGATGTTCCATAGCAAATTTTTGTTTTCAATACAGGGTTGTCGAAAAAAATTGCAGCAATTTAAAAAGAATTATAGCTTAGGAAGTATTTGAGATTTTAAAACAAGTATTTTTCTGATTCCTTTCTTGGAAGTGTTGAAAACAGTGTTGAAATAAATTTAAAGGAGTTGATTAATGACACTAAACAACACTTACTTTTAAATTTTCCCAGAACATGTTTTAGAGACTGCCTCCATTGTCAACTGGACATCGACTAGTTCTCTGTGCTGTAGCTGGCGATATTTTGTCGTAGATCTCCTCTGGTGGCGGTTCGAGGAACTTGCTGGACAAATCTTTCGTGGATATCGAAATTGAATACTTTGTTCCTATTTTTTTAAATGAAGATTTGTTCCCATGTGAAGAGTTCTTGTTTTCCTGATGTATGTTTTAGTAGTTTTGGTTCTGGGTTTATGTTGTGGTTCCCCCCCCCCCCCCCCAAAAAAAAAGTTTTTCTTACCTTAGAATGTTTCTGTGTACTCCATTGGTTGCTCTGCAAACATCAAGCTAATATTATTAAATTATAGATGAGTTGTATTTATTATACACCAGCTTCACTTACGTTCCTCTATTGAGGACATGTTTTGTGAACTATTGTTTGCATCATCAGCTCTAATGTGACTAAAGCTTGATCCAGTGGTGTGTAACGGTAGTTTTTGTTTGAACTGAGTTTTGTTTTCTGATCTGACTATTAGTGGGCCATGTAATGACAATATTGTGACTTTGTGGGTTCATAGAATTATGAATTGCAGAAATTAAAAATCTCCTTTATTTTCGTAGAAATACTCTTATAGATTACAGCAGCATTACGTTACGTCACCATCAGCCCTCTAAGGTGGATCACAATAACAAACACTGACAGCAGATTACATTAGCTCACATTACAATAACACTTCCAGCTGTCTCTCGTTCACAACACCGTTTCACAACTCACTGTTTTACAGCTAACTCACTTTGCGAGCCGTCACGTCCTTAAATACCTAATTCGTAATTCTAGATTGTTCTAACATAAACCAGAACCTGAACAATCTCTATCAGTCCAGAAATTTCCAGAAGAATAAAGAAACCAAATATTCTATCACATTCCAGAAGTGTAACTTAATCTATGCCGGTAGGTCCTTTACCTCAGTTATCTTTTGCTTGTCGGCGCTTGTTTGCAATAGCCGCGCTATCATTAACTGCTTAGCAAGGCTCATTATTACCTTGAAACTTTATCCGTCAACTGTTTTCTTATTTGTGCCGAAACTTTTATGCCTGTTGCCGTGATAATATAAAAAAATCAACGGTTGCTAGGGAAGTAGAAAAATCAATAATCTTGTTTCATGATGATGGAAGAATGTCGCGGTTAATATAAAAAGTTTTGCATGTTAACAAAAAAATCAATAATCTTTAGAAACAGATATTCTGTAATCTTGATAGTGATGAGTGGACGTGCAGGAGGGAGGAAGTTTATGTAATTAACAGAAACTATTAAGGAAGATTTATCGATATACTGGAGGTAACCTGCAATGATTGACTAGGAAAGAAAGTTCAAGTAAAATATATACAATCAAGTTGTATATTTATCACAATTGCATTAGCTTATCTGATATATCTGAGTAATTATTATTAACTCTTTATATACATTGCACATATTTGTAATGACGAAAGAAAGCCCGTTTTAAAATCTAGGCAATACAATTGGTGACTTGAAGAAAGTGATAGCCGCACAAACTGGCACAAGATGGGAAAAAATTGTGCTTGCAACTAATTGAAAATCTGGTTACATATTGCGCCCGAACGTGTGGCTGATTAAGATGGAGAGAAATTAACTACGGATAAATACACGCTACATATGGCACTGTTCTGGAGTTGCTGCTGCCATCTGTTGATCTTGTGATGAATTTAGATGTGGGGTTGTCTTCTGGTGTGTGATTTCGAAGTTCATTAGTTGGTTTTTATGCTTTTTATGTATATTTTCTCCCATATGACAAGCTTACTATATTTTTGTTTGTATTTTAGTAATTTGATGCTATCTTGAATTTCATGATTTTCGGACCAAATGAGCTGCTATTGCAGACTTATCATTATTTTTGTACCTTAGGTGCCTGAAATGTTCTTTCCTCCTAGTGCCTATGTTTCTTTTTGTCCTCCCTATGTAAATATAATATGGCATTGGCACCAAAAAGCAATCACAACATTAAAAACCTACTTAACAGCAACAATACAGATAAGATAAAACCAGAAGAAAAACCAGGCATTTACAAAGTAAAGTATAAAGACTGTGAAAAAATTTACATAGGGAGGACAAAAAGAAACATAGGCACTAGGAAGAAAGACCATTTCAGGCACCTAAGGTACAAAAATATTGATAATTTCTGGTCTGCAAATCATGAGATTGAAGATAGCACCAAATTACTAAAATACGTACAAAAACATAGTGAACTCGTCATATGGGAGAGGATATACATAGAAAAACATAAAAACCAACTAATGAACTTTGAAATCCTGTTAGAAGACAACCCCACATTTAAATTCATCACAAAATCAACAGATGGCAGCAGCAACTCCAGAACTACCCACACCACTGGATCAAACTTTAGTCGCAATAGAGCTGATGATGCAAACAAAAGTTCGCGAAACATGTCCTCAATATAGGTACATAAGTGAAGCTGATGTGTAAAATATACAACTCATCCATAATTTAACAATTGTTACGCTTCACTATGGTGTTCCAATACAGTTAAATGTGGATATATCAAGCTAGTGGTCAATTTCAGCCCAAGCGCTCAGGTGTGATTATTGCAACAGTAACGGTGATCTTATGTCTTAAATGTTGCACATCTCTGACTGGATTATTGTACACAACATAAAGTCTAGGAGTGTCAAGAAAGGACTTCTAGGAAGCCATTGACTAGGAACGGCCCTACCAATCCACCTATCAGAGTATCTTGCTGAATTTTGTAAGCGTGAAGACGTAAACACTTATGTAACACACTTTGAATTGTTGAGTTAGGTATTCTAAATTGCCGCTTTGCTTCGCAATTAACTTGTTTTAGACTTTAAACATAACTCTGCCATATGCTCCACTGTTTCATCATTCGTTCTAGGGCATCGGTGGACTTCTACACGTCAACGCTGCCAATTTCCGAACTGTTCATGCCACCGTCTAATACTATTAGCATCAGGGGAATCACAGGTTGGAAAGTGGGATGAACAGTTATAACAGATTTAAATTCTGCCAACCATAACACATGTCCTGCGCGGTGAAGTAATGGACTAAGGCAGCATGATTCCTTGCTACAGAAAGCAACCTTGGATAGATCCCACTTCGGGGGGTGGGGATTGTAACTTCTGGGTATAGGACCGGTGCCCACTCAGCATTGTGAGGAAATTGAGGAGCTTACGATAGGTAAGTGGCCCTGGTCAAGAAAGCCAATGTTCCAGCTGGGGCTGCCAAGGTGCTGACCACATCTCCTCCCCGTTTCGGTTGGAGGATCGCCTACCTCTACCTTGCGTATGTGGGTATGAGGCCGGCAGTCGGGTTGGCAGTCATTGGCCCTCTATGGGCTGTCACGTTATGGGTTCTTCTTATTATTATTTACTAACCATAACACATGCTGTGCTTTCTGCATAGTCTGCATATCTGCTGAAGGTCACGGGTAGAGTACGGTCACATCTAAAGAACTTAATGAGTTTGCAGGTCAAATTATTAAATTATCTCAGTTACAACGGGAGCTACGATTTTGCAAAATTGCAGCAACTCGTTTTAGTGACCCTGTACTTTCACACATTCAGCTGAAGAAGTACGTTGAGAAGTCTATGAACCTCTTAACCTCAGAGCATAAGTAACACTTACTTCTAAAGTCAGCGCCAGGCAAGAAAGGAATTAATAGAAGTATCTGTCACTTTTTTTGTATCTTTGTATCTATTTTTTGACATGGTCAAATATTCATTAAAAATTTCATATAATTCCAAATGTTCACAACACGTGCAAATGTAAGGCCATACAAATACGATGATGCAAAGAAAGTTATTAATATACAGGCAATCTCTGGATTAAAAAACAAAATAAAATCTGCATATCTAATAGCCTGGTATCTGGAATCTATATCAGGGCTTCATGCAAACTCTATTTTTACCTTTATTCAATTTCTGAAACAAATTGCATGAAATCTTTAATATACGCATTCACCCGCCAAGGAGTCTATCCGCTGAGATGCCCCAGCTCAAGTGCCTGACTTGCCTCGCTCTGTGCGGGCTTATCTATCTCTGCCTCTTATCTAGTTCATGACTGTTTCGCCTGTATCACGTGATGTATAGTAATTTTTATTGGAGGTTTCTTTTCCGTATATTTAACTTGAATGGTCTTTCACCCCCTCATTTATCTATGCAGCAGTTCAGTTTGGCCCCACCGGGGTTCATGACCCTTGGGGTCGTGGTGGGATGCATTCTGACTTTTTCTCACGTTTCTTGACCGTCTTGCATTCCTAAGGGGAACTTTGCCCTCTTGTCTCCCTGGTCCCCTTTCTCACGCGTTTAGTGTTCCTTTACTTGTGTGACACATTCCTCTTTTGCTAATAATTTATATAGTTTTATCCTCCCTCACTTGCTTATAGCATCGGAAACCTACGGTTTCTGCTTCATAGTTCACTATATATATTGCACTCAAAAGTAACATCTTCAGGTGAATCTAAACAGTTACATTGCTCACATAAATCTGGGTTCTTCCCTGTTCAGTAAACACAGACCTGCTATTAGCGAGTTATTGCTGCACTATGAAGCTGCAATAGAAATGTAAAACAAGAATATATATTAGGATAAGTTTACTGTTGTATCATACCAAAGATGACTGCTCCCTTTGACATGCTGTGGAATGATACATGGAGGATGCCCATATCCCATTGTGGTGGTAGCCATATTTAAGACTTATTTCACTGTTACAATAATTAGGAAATGTAAGGTTGCTATGACTTTATTAGTTTATGCTCTTAAAAACAAACAATGCAGGTATAATAAGCAGTAAGAAAGTTGATGTTGATGAAGAGTTCACTCAGAATAATTCTAAAAGCAAAAACAAAAGCCAAAAATATACTCAAATGTTAATGGGTATTAGCCACTGAAATAAAAGTATTAAGAGTTATCAAATAATGTTATTGGCTAAAGGTTTGCTGAATGATGGTAAAATGTTAAATAGATATATTATCATTCCTTTTTTTCCATGTAACAAATGTAAAATAACTGCAAAAACAAATTATGCAATAGAAAAGTGTTCCAAAAGTGTTTCCCTCCTCTTGAGCTGTATAAAAAATGTTGTTGATTCTGTAGATTGAAAGAGTACTCCAGAGGTGTGAACACAGTGTTCCCTATCTACTAACATACATACGTCTACAGGCATGGTGGAACTGGTCTTACCTGATGGTTTTCTGCTTTGGTGGACAAAATAAGTGAGGGTAGAGGGATGACCTCACACCCTGGGAGTGCAGTTCTATGGGTCTGAGAGCTAGGAGGTACCATGAACAGGCAATGAGCAACATCCCTCCTAATAATCATATAAAAAGTAAACAATACTCTACAGGAGCTTATATTTGGCTGTTCAAAAAACAGAATGTCCATCCAGTAAATTTTATACACATACTTTATGCAATATTAAATCTAATACTTAAATAATAATTTCAATTTAATACCACTGTAATGTCTACTGACTTTGCATTCCTTTGACAGCCGAACATATTTCTTTTATTGAGGCAAAAGATGGCTGATAGTGTCAAAATAAGGGACTTTTAACAGAATGCCTCACTAACAAACATAGGGTTTCACGTCTGGCGTCTTGTTCAGTAGAAGATTCCAGCCTGTAAGGCCATGGTACACTCATCTCTCTCCCAGACGTTTTGCTTGCATCTGCGGCAAGCATCATCGGTGGTGTAAAATAGAAAATACATTCACAGTTAAATCACGTGCTTTGATCCTAAAAAACCACACTCTTCAAACCCAGATGAGGACCAATCAGACAATGGGAGAGCGGTACCTTCCAACATATATAAGCCATTATTAATTTATAGATGAGTCGTATTTATTACACATCAGCTTCACTATTTTGAGGACATATTTCTCAAATCATCATTTGCATCTTCGGCTCTTATGCAACTCTACATAAGAGCCGAAGATGCAAATTATGGTTTGCGAAACATGTCCTCAAAATAGGTACGTAAGTGAAGCTGATGTGTAATAAATACGACTCATCTATAAATTAATAATTATTTTGCTTCACTGTAGTGTTCCAATACAGTTAAATCTCGATATATAAGCCAGTTCCCACTGCCGACAATTCAGTAGCTACGAAAAGTACAAGGAGAACTTTTCTATGCTACTGATGATGCTTGCCACAGCTGCAAGCGAAACGCCTGGGAGAGAGATTAGGTAGCCCAGTGGACCACGGCCTTATAGCCCGGAATCTTCTACTGAACAAGAATGCCTCACCTTACCAAATATTGTTTAAATTCCGTGCATGCTCAGGAGTTTGTTGAATTATCAGAATATACCCTCAATCAGCTTATAAGTGCACCAAAGTGCTATAAAGTACATAACAAGTAACTGAAGTTAGTGCTATAATATAACTTAAGTGTGATATGCGATTTACTACTTTAATGCAACAGGCTTTGAAATTAAAGTTTGTTATATAGCACACACTTCAAGAGCTAAGAGGGGAAAGAGGCTCAGTCATCAATAAGACATTTCCAGAAATTACTGTTGTCATATATCAGCAAGATTGTTTACTCATGATTGTAATTGCTCATGAAAGTAATGATGGGTACTTATATAGATGAGTTATTCAAAATGAATCACTTTTGTCAGCTATGTACATCCAGTAATTTTAATGAGTTATTAGTTCAAACATTTTGCAGTTTAAATCATTCACTTTCATGGTTACAAAGACTTTCAACCCATCATTACATGATAAAGCTCTATAAAAAGGTTTTAATAAGTGTATAACTGCTGCACAGGTTAATCAATTTTACATCCAGTCAAGTTAGCCAAGTAACATTTTAATGTGTTATGTTAAATAGCTCTGGAAATGTAAAATTTATGTTATGTAGACACAGTTAAGTCTGGAAAAATAACCAGATATCAACTGGAGGCTTTTAAAAATGTTGTATATTTTAGTCCTGGGTATAGGACTGGTGCTCACTCAACATCGTGGAAACTGAAGAGCTATGCTAAGTAGCGAACCCTGGTTTAGAAAGCCAACTTTCTGGCTAGGGATGCCGAGATGCTGACCACATCTCCTCCCTGTATCAGTTGGATGATCACCCACTTCTGCCTTATGTAGGTGCAAGGTCGGCAGTTGGCTTGGCAGGCTCTGGCCCACTAGTGGGCTGTTACGCCATTGATTGCATTACATACACAATACTCATGCAAGGTAAATACTAAATGCCATTTTCAAACAGGCCAAATGAACAGTGCTGCAATTAGTTAATAAACGTTAAAAATGCAAGTTTCACTTATGCTTAGATTTTAGCTGTAATAATTTCTAAATTTATCAAACATTCCTAATTAGTTTTAGTACTCCAAGCTTCACACACGTAAGTTCACCTGGGTTATAATTGAGGCAATGAGCTGGATGGGCAGCATTCTTTATATGTAAACATGATTTGCTCTGTTTACTTCACTATTCGAAACAGATTCTCTTAACATAAATTTGAACTGTGACATTGTTCGGAGAAGTTAACACTATAACCAGCTCTGGCTTACAGTACAGCTAAATACTGCTACTTGTATTTGGGGAAGTGAACTGATTTGGCACTGTGAATGGAAAATTTTCCACAATATTGTCATATAACTTTTAACAACTAGATTAATGAATTGGAAATCTGGGACTATTGTGTTGTCAATGCTCACAATTTCAGGGACAAATAGGTTGAATATATTGTGACTTTGTGGGTTCGTAGAATTAAAAGTCCACTTGCACAAATTCTAAAATGCTCTTTATTTCCATAGAAACACAGTTTGTACACCCTTGGCAGCATAAACCAAATGATGTAACATACACAATTACAATCATCAAGGCCGTCAACCACAAACAAAAGAGTTCACTTTCAAAATGCAGCTGTATGCACACAAATCGAGTTCAATTACGACACTCCTTACTGGTGAGTCGCGGCTTCCTTATATACAGTCCTCCACAGGACTCCACTCCAAGGCCTGACACACAGGAGTGTTGGCGAAGGTTCCCACACTCTTCCTGGATAGGTTTATGACATCCCATGTCAGTACAGTTACAGACCATTTAAAAACATTCTGACGGCTTCTACTTTTGTGAATGAATCTTCTCAGTTTTAGTGCTCAGAGTGAAGAGGATGCATGTTTTTTTAACGGTTCTGCTCCGTGTAGCAGGCGTTCTCTGTCACACACATTCGCTGTCCTTGTCCCACTGTGTAATACAGCACATTCCTTTCAGGGACTTTCTTTGCATTGCTGGACAGTACCTCTACTCATATTTCCCTACATTTGTGGAATATTCTCTAACAATCAAGATGGCACTAGACGAAACACGAACCTTCCAGTCTTGTAACTTTATCTGTTTTGGCAAGCCTTTTATCTCCATGCTGCACTATCTGTCTCTTTGTGTGTACCGGCCACCAGTCGCAAAAATGGATTCACGACAATATCAGATAAAAGACCAAAGTATTAGTCCATTTGGCTCTGCTTATGATTGCTTGTAATTCCATAACTAATTCTACCACCATGATAGTAATGTCCTCCACTACTTTGACTTTGGGTATGGTAGAAAACGTCTGCATAATAAGTATTTGTCTAAAATGTTTTTAGATTAGGTAGTATTGACTTTTACAGGCAGGCATGCAAAAGGAAGACGTCTCTGTTTGCACCTGCCAGTTTTTATTGGTCATAAACAAAGCGTGTAATAAAGTTGAATAATTTATAATTAAGTTTTTATAGACATTACACAAAAAGCAGAATCCAAGCTGGAAATATTAAAATTATAGCTGTGACAATTTTAGAAATAAACAAAAGGTCATTTTGACATTTTTCCTTTTGTTCATATATTATACCTTCCCATTTATTTAAAACTCAGTCACTAAAGGTCTTTTAAATTGAAGCACCCTTTAATACAATTAATTATTTCCGGGTTATTTTGCCATGGTCTGTTGGTGTAAGAACATCCAAACGTTTCGTCCACAACTGCGGTAGACATCCTCAGTGGCGCGGTCGAAGTTTCGAACTTCAACCGCGCCACTGAGGATGTCTACCGCAGTTTTGGATGAAACGTTTGGATGTTCTTATGCCAAGAGACCACGGCAAAACAGCCCGGAAGTAATTAATTGTATTATGGACTCCGGCTGTGAAAGCTTACGTTCTCTCATGAAACACCCTTTGTTTTTTATCCCTCGATCCAAATTTTTAGAGACTATTGTTATGTTCTGGCCTTATGAACTCTGAAAGGAACGCGTTCACTACAGACATACACATGTATAGACAAGGTGACGTAATGATATACGAGTCGTGCACAGATAGAAACGCTGCAACCTACTTATTACACAAGCAGCAGCCCGTTGTGTAGCTTGTGACACTAGATATGAATATTGTTTTTTCAAAGCTTCTTCATCACATTTATCTATAACGCTATTTATAATTTCACGCCCTTCTGAATGCACAACCTTAAATTTCTTAAGATCTTCAGACATGGTGAGAAGATTAGTAAATCTTTCTGCACTGAACTAGTTCTGCATCTTGCTACGCAAGTAGGCTACATAACTTTCTGCAGGTTATTGTTGAATGTTTACTGTATTCCTGACTTGCTGCGTAACCGGACAATGGTTCCTCTCTTCCCCACACCTCATCCCGCAGAGGTCACGAGTCCAGAACACATCTATAGTTTCTTAATTTGATTCTACATCTATTTTTTTCTTCAGGCTTGCCACAGGTATCTTTATTTCTAAAACATGACAGTCCCTACAGTTCCTTTATACATATCTCATAAATTGTTCCTACACTCCTCATACTTAAAACCTTCAGGAAACCTCATTCCATCAAGTAACAACTGTACCCATTTATTATGTGGGGATCAGTGCTGTAGTTGGACCGGTACGGTACTTTACGCCGTACCACCTAAAATTTGAACACGTTGTAAGCATCCTGTCTAAATTTGTGAAGTGATGCTTAGAACTGAAAAAAAAATAATTGATTGTTGTTAGCACTAAACTGGAATGGCAACAGCTTTTATATTAGGAATAAAGCTTCTTGGTATAACCATGAAGAGTCACGGGGTGCGAATTGCGATTCTTAAGTGACTTTTAGTGATTACCATCTAAACGTTTTTCCAGTTTGGTTAGTATTGCCTAAACGTTTTTTCCAACTACAGCACTGGTGGGGATGCTCTGTGCACAGTGTCTGTTAGCTCAGATGGTGGTAGAATGAGGGAACTTACAGCTTTGAATGTGATCTCCTTTAGCAGCCAAATTAAAATCGCCATCTCAGAGATCAAAGTGGCACATTAAAATGTTATTTCCCGACTTAGCTGTGTTTACAAAGAAGCTGTTTGAAGTTAAAGAATAAGAGATTGCCATTTGTAATTTACTTTCTGACTGCAGTAGAGCATTCTTTATGTGGTAACGAATCATTTTGATAACTGCTGTCTGGAAATATGTAAATCAAATATAAAATAGTTATAATTATAACTTATAAGGCAGAACATTGTGTGACAACAAACCAAGACAGTCACGGCCTCGTACCAGCCGGTCTGACGACATGATCCAGCGAGTGGAGAACGTTGTTTTGGAGGATCGCCGATTGAGCATTGCAGACATTGCCTCCAAAACTGGAATTTCCATGGGATCTGTGCATACAATGCTGCATGAACATCTGAAAATGCGAAATCTGCCTTCATTGAACTGTCGCACTCAGGAATACACATTAGACACATCCGTGGTACCATCACATGCCTTACTTAACTGTCTTGGTTTGTTGTCACACGAAATTCTGTCTTCATTGAACTGTCACACCCAGGAACGTACATTAGACACATCCATGGTACCATCACCACATACCGCACTTGACTGTCTTGGTTTGTTGTCACACGATGTTCTGCCTTCATTGAAATGTCGCACACAGGAACGTACATTAGACACATCCATGGTACCATCACCGCATGCCTCATTTAACTGTCTTGGTTTGTAGTCACACGATGTTCTGTCTTCATTGAACTGTCGCACCTAGGAACGTACATTAGACATATCCATGTTACCATCACTACATGCCTCACTTAACTGTCTTGGTTTGTTGTCACACGATGTTCTGCCTTCATTGAACTGTCACACCCAGGAACGTACATTAGACACATCCATGGTACCATCACCACATGCCTCACTTAACTGTCTTGGTTTGTTGTCACACGATGTTCTGTCTTCATTGAACTGTCACACCCAGGAACGCACATTAGACACATCCATGGTACCATCACCACATGCCTCACTTAACTGTCTTGGTTTGTTGTCACACGATGTTCTGTCTTCATTGAACTGTCACACCCAGGAACGTACATTAGACACATCCATGGTACCATCACCACATGCCTCACTTAACTGTCTTGGTTTGTTGTCACACGATGTTCTGTCTTCATTGAACTGTCACACCCAGGAACGTACATTAGACACATCCATGGTACCATCACCACATGCCTCACTTAACTGTCTTGGTTTGTTGTCACACGATGTTCTGTCTTCATTGAACTGTCACACCCAGGAACGTACATTACACACATCCATGGTACCATCACCACATGCCTCACTTAACTTTCTTGGTTTGTTGTCACACTATGTTCTGTCTTCATTGAACTGTCACACCCAGGAACGTACATTAGACACATCCATGGTACCATCACCACATGCCTCACTCAACTGGTGATGAATTTCAATAGGTGTCACACCACAAAAATGGAGAAAACAAATGATTATACGCTGTTCTCGCAATGAAACTGCCACCATTTTAAGTATCAAAATCAGTCCTAACTCTCGTTGCTACCACTAGAGTTCTATGCACTGTACAGTGCTGCCATCTCTGTCACGCATTCACAAAGAGTCCATGTGCATTTAAAAAAAGCAGAAGTTCCTATATGGTCCCAGTCCTGAAAAAAAATTTGGAGGTGTTATAACTGGAACACACCTTGTATCTCTTTAGTGATTGTTGCAGTATTATTTAAAATAATGTAAAGTGCAGAAATAAGACACAGTGTTAAATTAAATACATAATGGTTTGAGCCAGTGGTGTATTTTAAGTATAAATAAGTTATCACTTTTCCAGACATCGGTCAACATTAAACCAGATAAGTGATGCTCTGCTGTAGTTACTTAAATACATAATTTCAAATGTATCCATCTTCTGTTTTAATAATTAATGTTTTTAGCTTCATGATTGTTTATAGGCTGCCATCATTCAATAAGGACAATAACATTGTAATATAGTGAACACTGATTATGAACATTTGCCAAAATCTAATACTAAGGCAAATTTATGTGCAGTTTCAGGAAAAGTTGTTGAGGTAGAAGATGAGATTAAACATGTTTTAGGTTGTATATCAGTAGATAAGTTAGGTTAAGTGGTTTTGTGACAGCAGCTGGGTGTTTTACTATATGTGCTCTATAAGAAGAGCGATCGGGTTCCAAGTCCTCATTTGGTAAGTTTCGTTTAACTCCATAAACATAGATGACTACTTCGAAATTTGAAATGCGCTATACACTGACATCTAGTGGCTAATACGCTAAGCTTTATCATGTCAGCCATATTTCGTTTTGAGCAATTTCGAGGTTATTAGCTAACCAGTTTACAACAATTAGAATTTAGTTCGTCCTTGGCAACATATACATGTTATGAGACACATCAAAATGTATAAATACAGTATATACATAAAGTCAAATTGATTACATACAATATACACAGTAAGCAACTTTTCTATGGTTTCATGTGCTATTTGCATAGACTAATTTAGTACAAGAAATGTCACAATATAAATATCACAGGTTTGTGAATGTACTATGCTCCCAGTGCTCATTTACATGGCTATAGTTATAAAAATTCATTAACCGTATAAAAACAGTGTGCATGCAAAAATTTCTTAACCTTAATCTTAAAGTGTTTTAATGATGCAGCTTGTTTAAATGAATTTGGAAGTTTATAATATAACATTATCACTTTGTAGTTAAAGCTTCCTTCATAAAGGCTCGTTTGGTGCCAGTTTATCCTTGTTACGAGTACATCAGCATTTACTTGAAAATGATTTATATTTGTATGAACATTTGTGGATGTTACGGCTCTCGAAAGGGGACACATTATTATTCGTCTACCTCCGTATAACTGTGATCTGAATGCAGTTGAGCTGGCGTGGGCAAAACTAAGGAATGTTTCCAGAGGATGCAACGCTACTTGTGATATTTTCGCTTATCTTACACGCTATTTTGCTGAACTGTGTTTTTCAAGGTTGACCACACTGCAGAAACAAAAGAGCGTTACCTCTCACTTCTTCCCCTCTGCCCGCACCAGACCATAAATCCAGTGCTCTTATCTTGCACATACTGTAGTAATAGCCATAAGAATGTGAGATGAACACAGAATAGATTCGGTGCTACAGATGTCAGGTATCTGCTTAATCTGTCGCTGGTCACACAGCACTCATAAAATTGAGCACAGTTGATAGAGATGTCTCAAGTTAGCTACATATTTCATTGTTAATGTAGTAAGAGATTTTGCTGAATAAGGGATCAATTATATAATAACTTTTATCTATTTTGATTTGTAAAGTGGCACATTACAAAATCTAAAACAAGTATTGTAACGGCGTACTTTACTACACTCATTGCGGTAATGGCCTAATGTATATTTATATGTTGCCCTAGTTACCACAGTTCTATACCTACAGTAGTGACCAGGTTTTGTACATGGCCCTCTAAATCCAACTATTGACTAGAAAATCAATATAATTGGGTAAGGTGCCCTATTTTCGGATAGCTAAGGAATTCTTAGTATATAGTAGCTTAAAGTCAGTTGAAAACTCTCCAAAAATGACTGACATAGGTAACACATAATCTAGTTTGGTTGTATACAATCCTTTATAGCAAAAGTCAAGATAATATATATCACAAACTATGTTAAAGAAACATGTGCATTTTGGAGGGTGTTCTAAAAGGATGCTTAATTTCAGATGGTGTGGTTCCTAATTTCGGATAGGGTTATTTCATAAGAAAAATTAAAGATTGCATACCTATAGAATACTATTTTATTAGAAAAAGCAATGTTGAGATAATCTCAATTTGATTGTAATAGTCATACACTTGCCACTAGATTGAGACTATCATTTGCAATGTTCACACGTGCAAGTTTTCCAGCCAAGTTTCTCAGTCCTAGCACACAGTTCATGTACTGAGCGTAAATACCCCAAACACCTTATCCAATCTTCTCCAGATTTATCTTCATGGTATGGGATAGAGCAATACATGCATTCCTCGTCTGCACTGTCTTCATCATCTGTGGAAACAAGGGAAAGAGAACTTTTGGAATCCTCCTCCGATGATGACTTACGTTACTAAAATTAGGCAAGTGAGTCAACCTTGTATATACGTTTCTCCACTTACAAGTTTTTTGTGAAGACTAGTTTCTGGGGACTTCTCTTCTATCTTCAGTTCTGTGGTTGACTGATGATGCATCTGGTGTCTGCATCTGGCTTGGTGTTGTGCTGCCATCTAACGTCCTGGTAAGTTTGATGACGTCATCTACTGCGGGAATTTCAAAATTCATCAAGAGGTCCTGTTTTTTCGTAATAAATATGTTTTCCCAAATCTGTAGTTCTAGAGGTTCCTTTGCCTGTTTGATCAGTTCTATTTCTTGTTTTATGTTGTGATTCTCAGACCAAAAGTGATGTGCTATGGCCGACTTGTCCATTTGTTTGAATTTAATATTTCTGAAGTGTTCTTTCATTCTTGTTCCTAGATTCCTTTTGGTCTTACCAATGTATATCTTGTCACAATCCTGACAACTCATTTGGTAAATGCCTGATAATTGAGTTTTCGGTGTGCTATTTTTTAGAGGGTGGTTTAGTAAGTTGCGGATGTTGTGTTTGTTTTAAGGGGCTAATTTTATGTTGAAGCTCTTAAATATCTTTTCAAATTTTTTGAAGTATTTTGGATGAAATGTAAATTTTCCATATCTGGTGCTTGGGTTTTCTAGTTTTTTTAACGTAGTAATGTCCCTTAAGTTTTTGTTTCTTTTGTGTCTGTAGATCAGTTTTTTGATGAAATTTGTGTTATAATAATAACACACATAATTATAATAACACACCGAAAACTCAATTATCAGGCATTTACCAAATGAGTTGCCAGGATTGTGACAAGATATACATTGGTAAGACCAAAAGGAATCTAGGAACAAGAATGAAAGAACACTTCAGAAATATTAAATTCAAACAAATGGACAAGTCGGCCGTAGCACATCACTTTTGGTCTGAGAATCACAACATAAAACAAGAAATAGAACTGATCAAACAGGCAAAGAAACCTCTGGAACTACAGATTTGGGAAAACATATTTATTACGAAAAAACAGGACCTCTTGATGAATTTTGAAATATCCGCGGTAGATGACGTTATCAAACTTACCAGGACGTTAGATGGCAGCACAACACCAAGCCAGATGCAGACACCAGATGCATCATCAGTCATCCACAGAACTGACGATAGGGAAGAAGTCCTCAGAAACTAGTCTTCATAAAAAAACTTGTAAGTGGAGAAAAGTACATACAAGGTTGACTCACTTGCCTAATTTTAATAACAATGGCACTCCACTTTCTGAAATACTTCTTTTTATTCTATATGATGACTTACGTGTTGATCTTCTTTGTTGCACACTCGTTTTAGCAATCTTTGTGTTGTTCTGGCTGCCCTTTTGGGTGCTCTGATATTTTCCTCTCTTTGAAGATTCTGCTAATTCTTTTACAATTGCCCTCTTGCATTTTAACTACTCTTGAGCTGAAGGCTGGGGACTTCTCGCAGCAAGTTCTTTCTGATATGACGAGAATGTCAACACTGCTGCTTTTCCCCTGTCCCTTTCAGTTGCAGAAGACTGGGTTAAAACTGCCGGTGGGTGCATTTGGAACGGTGAAACATTGCCAGTAGAATCTTCTACATCTTTGCAGACCTCATCTTCCTCGCAATTTTTAGAGGGTCCCAATTTCTGGATAGTCGAAATTAGGCACCCTAGTAGTATCCAAAATTAGGCACCTGTACCATTTTGCAAACATGGCTGAACCACCGAAATTGATAATGAGTTATTTCATTAAAAAGCTACTCATAAGCTTCATTAAATATGACACATCACTAATAAATTAACATTAGAATATCAAACTACTTACCCTACAGCTGTGATGCTTACTTTGTGTCTATAAAATATTACATTCACATGCAAGATATTAAGAAAAAATTAACTGCGAGCACAAAATGTAACTGATGCACTTGTCGGCTAGTAGAACACTAAAATGGCGAAAGTCCTAGAAATTCAGTTAGTTTCCGCATCGGTATCACTGTCCAGGGAGCAAATATCCAATTATCCGAAATTAGGAAACCATCCAAAAATAGGGCACATTACCGTACTAATCATACTAATTTTAAGTATAAAAATATTTTTTCTCAAAGTAGATAAGGCGTTATACAATATACCTAGTCTAGCCATAAATACTGTTACAACTTGAAAAGTGAAAAATGCAAATGCCATGCAAAATATTTTAATTGGCTTTTAGTATGTTGTACCTACAGGCATTCATTACACACAGCACCAATCACTTTTCCAAATGGCTACCTTTTGTATGGATACAGGCTCTGAGTCTTTGTGGCTACTCGTCTGTGGTGGAACGGACAACAATCAGGGGGAAATCTGCCACTACTGACAAGAGACGCTTTAACCTTCCAATGGTGGGATGTCTCCTCTTGCAGACGATGTCCTCAAGTAATGACCACAGTCGGTAGTACAATGGATTCAGGTCCGGACTACTACTGGGCCAATCTTTAGACGAAATGAAGTCAGGTACATGACGCTGAAGCCATGCTTGCATTGATCTGGCCTTGTGGTCAGATGCAGAATCCTGCTGGAAAGTCTGTGGTTGGTTTTGAAACAATGTGCCACTCAAGTTCTTGACAATAGGCTCCAAAACGTGCTTTTATACATTCTGGCACTGGTTTTAACGATCTTTTCGTAAAAATGTTGATGCCATCCAAATTAAGGTCAGGGAAGGTAATACTTCTATTTATTTTATGGCAAAAACACTTGCTGATGAATCTGCTATGCAACATACTGCACAGTCACTTCCTGTTTGTCCAGCCCCGCATTCACAGAAAGCAGATAGTACCTATGTATATCACCATTCATTAAAGGTGAATAAAAAGAGTGTTAGAACTAGAAGTTTTAAAATGTACACTCTGCTTGCTGTCATAAAACCTGTTCTGTCCTGTCTCCTACTTTTGTTGCAAACCTGGTAACTGTTTTGAACAGTAAAATATTTCTATATAAAAAAATAAACATAATAAAAATGTACAGTTTGCTCAAGAAGGTATTTGTACCTAAACAGATCAATAATACCACAACATTTATTCCACTGATTTGGAGATACATTTAAATTGCATCTTTTTCCAAATACTAACTTTTCCTGAAACTCTGAATACCTGAATGTGTGAAATATTCAAATAAGTAAAGTGTTAATAAGTATAGAATAGTGCAAATGTTACAGCTTCTGAGAGGAAATGAAAACATGGACAGATGAAAATAGTTTGCACAATAGCAGTTTTAGGTAAATCATTATATTAACTTAGCTGATCTCAACAAGCAAATAACAATCCATGATGAAAGGTTTTAGCTGAGTCGTAAGGACTACCATCATATCCAGCAATAACTTATAGACTTAAGATTTATATTATGAATATGACATAGTGTGCAGTGCTGATATTTCACAAGTTAAATAGTACTCCCTGGTAGTCAATTGAAACAGAATTAAACGTTTTTAAGGGCTAGGTATAGAATTACACTTTCTGATGCAGTGTCTCTCTCCTGATCGGACAGTAACTATAGAATGGCTACATTTTTCACATTTAATGTAATTATGTAGCTTTTTTTAAATGTCACATTTGTTTACATGTTATAAAAGATATTATTTTGTAAGACTTCTTTTTTTATTTATTTCCTGTTCTTTTCTTTTGAAGTATTTTGTAAGGGTAGAAAGTCTGGCATCATTAATTCTCTTAATAAGGGATAACTTTGACCTTGAATGCTTGAAACTGCATGAAAACATGCTCAGAATATCAATCGATCATAAACAAAACAGCAGTCTGTGTGATTTTAATGCAACATGTTGCGTTCTATCTCCAGTGATGTTCTAATAGAGAGGAACAAATTGACAAGATATTTGTGGGTTCGTGGAATTAAAAGTCCAATTTGCAGAAATTCAAAATGTTGTTTATTTCCGTAGAAATACACTTTGGTCAACCCTTACAGTAGCATCAAGGGACAGAGTCAGACTGAAAAATTCAATGCCATAGCCGGGATTCGAACCATGGATCTTCTGGTCTCCGTCCAGCCACTCTAAACCATTGAGCTACTAGGGCCAACGTGCCGACAAGACATTAAATTCTCCAACTGACTCGTGTTTTTCCCGGTAAACCACTAGGAGTTCTCATAAACACATGAGACAACTACCTTAATGACGACTTACTATGCTGTAAGTACTTTAAGGTCCGGGCTTTATAGTAAACCACTAGGAGTTCTCATAAACACATGAGACAACTACCTTAATGACGACTTACTATGCTGTAAGTACTTTAAGGTCCGGGCTTTATAGTAAACCACTAGGAGTTCTCATAAACACATGAGACAACTACCTTAATGACGACTAACTATGCTGTAAGTACTTTAAGGTCCGGGCTTTATAGTAAACCACTAGGAGTTCTCATAAACACATGAGACAACCACCTTAATGACGACTTACTATGCTGTAAGTACTTTAAGGTCCGGGCTTTATAGTAAACCACTAGGAGTTCTCATAAACACATGAGACAACTACCTTAATGACGACTAACTATGCTGTAAGTACTTTAAGGTCCGGGCTTTATAGTAAACCACTAGGAGTTCTCATAAACACATGAGACAACTACCTTAATGACGACTTACTATGCTGTAAGTACTTTAAGGTCCGGGCTTTATAGTAAACCACTAGGAGTTCTCATAAACACATGAGACAACTACCTTAATGACGACTTACTATGTTGTAAGTACTTTAAGGCCCGGGCTTTATAGTAAACCACTAGGAGTTCTCATAAACACATGAGACAACTACCTTAATGACGACTTACTATGCTGTAAGTACTTTAAGGTCCGGGCTTTATAGTAAACCACTAGGAGTTCTCATAAACACATGAGACAACCACCTTAATGACGACTTACTATGCTGTAAGTACTTTAAGGCCCGGGCTTTATAGTAAACTACTAGGAGTTCTCATAAACACATGAGACAACTACCTTAATGACGACTTACTATGCTGTAAGTACTTTAAGGCCCGGGCTTTATAGTAAACTACTAGGAGTTCTCATAAACACATGAGACAACTACCTTAATGACGACTTACTATGCTGTAAGTACTTTAAGGTCCGGGCTTTATAGTAAACCACTAGGAGTTCTCATAAACACATGAGACAACTACCTTAATGACGACTTACTATGCTGTAAGTACTTTAAGGCCCGGGCTTTATAGTAAACCACTAGGAGTTCTCATAAACACATGAGACAACTACCTTAATGACGACTTACTATGCTGTAAGTACTTTAAGGCCCGGGCTTTATAGTAAACCACTAGGAGTTCTCATAATCACATGAGACAACTACCTTAATGACGACTTACTATGCTGTAAGTACTTTAAGGTCCGGACTTTATAGTAAACCACTAGGAGTTCTCATAAACATATGAGACAACTACCTTAATGACGACTTACTATGCTGTAAGTACTTTAAGGTCCGGGCTTTATAGTAAACCACTAGGAGTTCTCATAAACACATGAGACAACTACCTTAATGACGACTTGCTATGCTGTAAGTACTTTAAGGTCCGGGCTTTATAGTAAACCACTAGGAGTTCTCATAAACACATGAGACAACTACGTTAATGAAGACTTACTATGCTGTAAGTACTTTAAGACCCGGACTTTATAGTAAACCACTAGGAGTTCTCATAAACACATGAGACAACTACCTTAATGACGACTTACTATGCTGTAAGTACTTTAAGGCCCGGGCTTTATAGTAAACCACTAGGAGTTCTCATAAACACATGAGACAACTAACTTAATGACGACTTACTATGCTGTAAGTACTTTAAGGCCCGGACTTTATAGTAAACCACTAGGAGTTCTCATAAACACATGAGACAACTACCTTAATGGCGACTTACTATGCTGTAAGTACTTTAAGGCCCGGACTTTATAGTAAACCACTAGGAGTTCTCATAAACACATGAGACAACTACCTTAATGAAGACTTACTATGCTGTAAGTACTTTAAGGTCCGGACTTTATAGTAAACGACTAGGAGTTCTCATAAACACATGAGACAACTACCTTAATGACGACTTACTATGCTGTAAGTACTTTAAGGTCCTGGCTTTATAGTTCGTACCACTATTAGGGACAATTAATGGAAATTAATTGTTTTTTCACACTAGCCGTGTGTAGGGCGCACTATGAAAGGGTATAGGCAGACTGAAAAATTCAATGCCATAGCTGGGATTTGAACCATGGATCTTCTGGTCTCTGTCCAGCCACTCTAAACCATTGACTTACTATTGCCAACATACCAACATGACATTACATTAATGTCATTCGTGCCAACATGACATTTAATATTATTTGAGGTAAAAGGTTAGAAACAGTATTTAACATTTGAAAGTAATGAGTCGATAATTTAAACACAAACATCACTTAAATTAACCTTACTTGGACATGTTTCGGAGAACATTTAGTCCCCATCATCAGCAGTTATCTGACTGGTTGGAGCCGTGGTTTCTTGAAGTGAGCTGGTTGTCTGTGGCGGCATCTGTCCATCCAAAATGTTCTCCGAAACATGTCCAAGTAAGGATAATTTAAGTGATATTTGTGTTTGAATTACTGACTCAATGGGTTAGAGCGGCTGGACGGAGACCAGAAGATCCATGGTTCAAATCCCGACCGTGGCATTGAATTTTTCATGTTGACTCTACCAATCCAATACCTTAGCCTGTATACGGTTAGTATGAAGAAATGCTTAATTTCCATCAATTAACTAAAATATTAAGAGTTAAACGATGAAGCCTGGGACTCAAGTACTTACAATAGTAAGTTGCCACAAATGGTGTATCTCGAATACAAGAGCCCTTAGTGGTTTACCGGGGAAATATATGAGTCAATTGGAGAATTTTATGTCATGATGGCAAGTTGGCTATGGTAGTTGAATGGGTAAGAGCGACTGGACGGAAACCAGGAGATCTGTGTTTCAAAGCCCGGCCATGGCATTGAATTCTTCATGTTGACTCAATCTAGTAATTTAATATTTTATTTAACTGCTTAAATATTCCTCAAGTGTATAAAAACTACCATTTATGCAGAACTTCTTTAACTCTCTTTTAAATCTAGTTGTCACTTGTATACCTTTTATTTTCTCTGGTAATTTATCGTACAAGTAACAAGCTGCAAAGCTGAGTTTGGATTTGTACAGTTCATTCCTGTGAGCTATAGCATAAAAGTTATTGATTTCCCTAGTTCCATAATTATGTATTTGACTATTTGTTTCAGTGGAACCTCCTCCCCATAGACTACCTCTCTTAACAAATAGGTCTGTCTGAGATTCTATCAAGCACCGAATAGCATCTCTAACTGCTAGGCATGTTTTCAGTTTACTCATTTCTTAAATATGGTTACTTGTTCAAATATAAAAGGTTTCATGTTTTTTTTTATTTATAAACTTTATTTTATAGATTACTTTGATGACATAGGATGCAGTGTCTTTTCAGGAGAGAAACTGCTTGATGCAATATTTCCTTGCATATCAAAAGGCATATCGAGGTATTAGCTTTGTTGGCATCATGTTAGTGCTGTGGTAATCAAACAAAATCAAAATGAGGTTAACAATTTTTAAAAACAATCTGTTACTTCTTAGCATGCTGACCTTTGTGTACTATAGAATTCTGCATTTACTTTTATTGAGTAAAAATATTAAGAATGGATTGTGTGGTAAACATTTATTTAGCAAATGTAAATAAAAAATACCTGTTTTCATCAAGCTTTCGTTCATATTCACACTTGATGAAACTAGTCTTCAAATTTGCTCAGTTAATATATTGTTCTTGCTTTCAAAGTTTAGAGCAGAATGCAAAATAACTTGGGAAAAATGAACTAAGGTAGCTACAAAATAGGAATGAACATAAGGCAGGGCTAGGTGTGGCTATTCTTTGGCTACTAGCCACTGCGGTGTGTGCAACGTTGTACAGTTAAGCATGCATACTGGCTAGCTTTGCTGAACCATACGACTAATTTCTTTGTGCACTCTAAAGATATAATTACAGAATTATTTTGCTTTTTCCATGTTACAGAGCTATTTTTTCTGAGGACGATTGTCCAAATGCCATGTTTGTAGCACATCTGGTTTAGGAGATATGGAAAGATAAGGCATCTGACAAGAAAGAAAAGAATCATTAACTGTCAGTGAAGAAAAGCACACACGTGCCATGCTGCAGTTACATTCAGTAAAGTGGTGATCTTTTAAGAGTGTACACGTGCTTTTCAAAGTTAGTAAATATATCGCTTAGCAAGTCTAGTACTGGTGCGACTAGTAGTAACTGTGAAACAACTCATAAGAGTTTACATAAGCAGGCTAGAAATATTCTTGTTTATGTGTATTCCTTTTTCAAACAGATGTTAATTAGACATTTTCAAAAGTACAAATTTCGCTCAGAGTCTAGAATTAATGTTACAAGTTTGTTACGTGAGTGCTTATTCTGTGACGAACATTGTTAAAGAAGGCAAACAGTTTACGAAATTAGGAGAATTTCCATATTTAGATCTCCAGGGAGACATTGGGCAGCTAAAAAGTGTGCTACCAACTTAGACAATTTTCAAAAGTGTGTTTTACGTAGAACAATTTATGAC
Source organism: Mantis religiosa (assembly GCA_030765055.1). Lineage (NCBI taxonomy): Eukaryota > Metazoa > Arthropoda > Insecta > Mantodea > Mantidae > Mantis > Mantis religiosa. Next base: position 33,022,733 of record CM060947.1, read on the forward strand.
AACTGCCAAAAGGCTGACCAATTTAATTAGGGGGAAATAGAATATACGGATTCTGTATCTTCTATGCATAATATTCTGAAATCTCTTGGGTTGAAATATAGGAGAACAAATGATGGTCACAAATTTCTGCTTGAAAGAAGTGATATTATAGCTGCAAGACTAAAATTTCTGCGTACAATGCATAACTTTAGAAGTACATGAGATTCATGGTGTAATAATGCTTCATAAATACACATTCATATATTCCGTATTTATTAAGTATTTTAATGAAACAAATATTGGTTATTTGACAAAGAAAGTAATGTTGGAGCAGGAATACATAGTAAAATATTCAATTTTTACATCTGTTTGGGCACACTAGCAACCCACTATGATGGAGAATTAGAAGCAATCAACACCTCGCTGAAACAACTCTTCAACCATGTGAACTCTTTCTCTAAAGCAATGATACTAAGCGATTCTAAATCAGCACTTCAAGCCCTATCCTCACTGTACCCTAACAACAATAGAATACTTGAAATTTACAGTTCATTACAAATACTACAAGGTCTAATAAATACACTTCCAGTGGATTCCATATCACTGTGGAATTACAATTAATGAAATAGCAGATTCCTTGGCAGAAAAAGGAACACAAATAAAACAAAGCTGCCAACAAAAAACCTCATTCCACACATCAAAACTACATACAAACAATAGAATCAACTTATTCTGGAAAGAATAATGCAAAGAAAAAAGTACCAACAAGAAATGGAAAATTCTACAAGGAAGTAAAAATCTCATCCCAGATTACCCAAGAAGCAGTACTGTTGCCATCTTCCGACTGTTTGGCCGCTCATCTACTCAGGATTAATGTTTTTAAATCCCTGACCTGCACACTGTGTACGGAGCCGAACTCATTGATGGACAGAGATCATCTGCTCCAGTGTAGTGCCCTGACAAAAACAGATGGAGAACTGACAGCACAACTAGTCACACATTATTGGTAGGCCAGAAGGAAAATGGAAATTCTCCAACTCCATAAGCATTAACAACCAACCAACTATATTGGTTTTAAGTCCATTACAGACAGTATACAAATATGGCATCATTAAAATAGAAACTGTTATTGTTATTGTTGACTGTTATTGTTGAAATGTCACTATTTTGTTTCACTATAGCGAACGTCTTCTTTCGTAGAACGCATCTAATTTGAATCATTTTGTTTTGTGTACATATGAACGATAGCTACGTAAGTGAACTGTTCTCCAGTTCAAGGTTTTAAGGTTCAGATTATGCGATAATCATTTTATATGTTCTCACACACATGCTGAAATATTAAGTGAACTTTTCTGTCAGCATGTGTATGATACTTGCTAGGTTGAGACAAACACAGATATATCTTCTATCTCTGTCGCTTGCTAGCCGTGGAACTGTCAACACCAAGACAGTAGGATAACCTTATTGGCTCAACTCATATTCATTCTTATTTTGTAGCTATTCTAGCTATAATTTTGCTGTTCATACCTGTTTAAGAGTTACTCTATTAAAGGCCATAGCAAAATTTAAAGCTGAAATCGTTTGATATAAAGTTAAGACGGGTTCCATGAATTTAAACTAGTGGTATTTATTAATAGAAACTATGATATAATAATCATAATAAGTTTTAATTCAGTATACTGTAAAAGTAACTTGACAGGCATGAAATGAACACTTATTTTGGGAAGGTGAACATTTAATAATGAAAATGCATTTAAAATGTCATGGGGTAAATCAGAGAATATAAAATGAATATTCTAACAATATTTTCATTTGCTGTAGCCTTGAGATCAAATACCATTTTGTTACCTATATTGTAAGGTGACGAAACCCATATTTTAATTATCAAATAATTGTATTTCTTGATTGCTGTATGATTGAAATTCTATAATTTCCTCGATTGTTTAGAAGGACTATATTCTTTTAATCACTATTCTGTATTCTTTAACTATGTGTAATTGACTTATTGTACGTAACAAAAGCAGCTAGCAACAATGAAGTAGCAAATACTTCAAAAGAGTTCAAGAGACTAGTTTTGCGAAAACCTTTCCTCATTCCTGTTGTCATAGTTACTGCCACTAGATGTCATTTTATTTTTGTATTTATTACCAACCTCTCAAAATAAAACAAACTTAAAGACAGAATCAGCTGGCAGTATTTCAAAATTCATTACACGATTTCTATTTTTTAAAGATAAATATTTTCTCCCAGATTATTAAATCTATCAGACCATTTAATTGCTTTAATAATTTAACTTCTGGATTTATTTCATGGTTAAAAGACCAAAAATGATCTGCCATGGCTGATTTATCAATCGTTTATACTTAATATTTTTAAAATGTTCATTCTGGTTTCTAAATTAAGATTAGCCCTTCCAATGTACCTACTACTATCTTTTTTCTAGATTTATTAAAACAATTAAATATCCCGATAGATTTAATGGTTTGGGAAAATTCGAGGGTTGTTCAATAAAGAGTGATCATAATTTTTTTTGACTACATACCTTTACTCATCCTCATAATTTTGATGGCCCTTCTCAAAATAGTCTTCCCTTGAATGTGATGCATTTGTTCCAGCATTTCTGCCAGTCTTCAAAGACATGCTGGAAACCAATTTTTGAAAGATCCTTCAGAATTGTCTCTGCAGCCTTCACCACTGCTTCTGATGATGGATAATGCCTCCCACGAAGGTGTTTCTTCAAGTTAGGGAATAGAAAAAAGTCACGTGGGGCAAAACTGGGCTATAGGGAGGGTGAGGGATGTACTTCACGTTGATTTTTGCAAGATATTTAGCAACAACATTGGCAATATGCGGCCGCGCATTATCGTGGTGTAGCATCCAGCCTACTTCAAAGAAATGTGGCCTTTTGTACCTGATATGGACTTGCAATGTTTTCAAGACATCCCTGTAGTATTGTCCAGTTACTGATGTGTGTGCAGGTACAACATGCTGATAAACCATTCCATGAATATCAAAGAATGAGATGATCATAACTTTCCCAGCAGAAGCAACCACTTTTGCTTTTTGGGTGCTGGTGATGAAGGAGATTTCCACACTGAGCTTTGTGTTTGCTCTCAGGATCAAAATGATGTAGCCAAGTTTCATCAGCAGTGATTACATTTGAAAGAAACTCCGGATCTTCCTCTAACATCAACTTTAACTGCATGCAGACCTGCATGCAATAACCTTTTGTTCGGGAATCAACAGTCTTGGAACCCATCGCGCACAAACACGTCTCATGTGTAATGTTTCTGTCACCAACATGTGGGTGGCACCCAATGAAATGTTCAGTATCTCAGAAAGTGATCTTAAGGTAATTTGTCAGTCCTCTCTTACAATGGCAACGGCAGTGTTGATGTTTTCTTCCGTAAGAGCAGTAACTGGAGCACTGGGTCCACCTTCCTTTGAAATTGATTGTCTCCCCTCTTTAAACATTTTAAACCTCCTTCGAGCTGTGCTGTAGGGAAGAGCAGACTCTCCATAGGCCTCCTGTAACATTGTATAGGCCTCAACTGAAGATTTGTTGAGACGAAAGCAGAATTTCAAAGCCGCACATTGTTCCTCATGTGTTACCTTCATTGCAGCGGTAGGTGATACTGAACATGTCTGAACTTACCTGGTTCTCCTAGGCGGGAACCAGGAGTACCAACAGTGAAACTACTACAGCATGTTTTTTTCATATTAAGCTAACAGAATATAATAAGATGAATTTTAGTGTAAAAAATATGACCGTAAAAAAATTATGATCATTCTTTATTGTACAGCCCATGTATATTTATTTTAAAAAATAAACATTGCGTAATGAATTTTAAAATACCGCCATACTGTTTCTAAATTTGTTTCATTTTCTGGCTGATGATGTGGAAGAAGTTTCAGGAAATTTCTATCATGTTGAACTTATAAGAAAAGTAACATCAAATTATTATTATAAATTATTATATTTGTATATATATTTTTAAACTATTTATTAGCCCAAGTATACTAAGTAATTTTTTTAAAATCATAATCATTTTTAAGGGTTGAAATGTCATTTATGTTGTTCAAACTTTTTATCTGTATAATGTTTATTAAAACCATTAATTAAATCAGTAGAAACTGTGCGAAACTAGTCTCTTGAATTCTGTGGAAATTTCATCAGTTTTCTTTAAAATATAAGCAAAGTTTGTGTCATATAATATATTTTATTTACTTTTTGTGTTGTTTCTTAATTATTGTATGCTTTTATTCTTTCCTTATCGTGTACAGTGATCAGAAGATGAATGTATTATAAAGCAGGGTTACCACAGCACTGGAATGTCAGTAATGCTTGTCAACGGCATTGTCAGAACTTGCTAACTGATTGTTTTTAGTCTGTAAACATAAAACTTGTAAGTCAATTGCTTTGAACTTCATAGAGCTTGTAGGGAGTGCAAACCAAACTTATATAACTGCATTTCTCAAGTTAAAAATCAATGAGGTCTTTGAATGTACCTATATAACAATTCATTAGGTCACAACTATTAATGCTCAAAGCTTCCGTCGTATCAAATGAAAGCACAAATCTGTTCCATAATTTTGTAATCATCTGTTGTTAACCTCTAGTTGATTTAAGTGACTGAAAAAGAGTCTTCCTTTTCAGCTTTTATTCCTAAAGTGACTGTAACCAAGTTCCTCATTGATAATTAACACATTTTAAACTCAGTGCAGCCACTTAAAGATGTATTACAACAAAACTTGTATATAAAGGGTTTTAACTTTAAAAACAGTATTGCTTTTTCCTGAAACATGCAGGTAGCAGCAAATAAATGAATTTTAGATCCACACCTGCCTTATAGAATACAAAATACACTGCCATAGTGTTTAAAGAGTGCCTTTAAAGATACGCAAAATCTCCATATCTGCAAGTAATATCAAGAATAAGATAGATTTAAACAATGTCCTCGGCTTTTAACAAGTAGTGAGTTTTCCCAAGCTGAGAAAAGCTTGTGTAATGATTTCAGTGGCATTTGCTTTTGTTAGGTACTTTTAACTGTTGCTTGCTACTTGAAGGATAAGATAAACTGTTGAAACTGTACGTTTAAATAGACACATTTGTAACATAATGTAAAAACAAAATAAAAAATGAGAAAATCATGTGTATACTTTACTTATTTGCTTTTATGAATATTTCTTTATGCTTTACTTTTTTATTCATCTGTTTTAACACCTACCTACAGCCTGCCTCGGTAGCATACATCTTACTGTGTCTGCCTCACATTCAAGAGGTCCCAAGTTCTAATCTCACTCAGGGTGAGTAACCTGGTTAAGGCTTTTTCGATGATTTTCTTATCCTGAAAGATGAATGGAAGTTCTACGTACTGTCCACCAATGCAAAGTAAGTCCTTGAGAAGAATGTGCCACCCTTAGTCAGTAAGACAAGGACAGCGACTATGTGTGACAGAGAACGCATGCTACACAAGAAGCAGAACCGTAAAAAACATGCGCTCTATTCACTCTGTACACTAAAACCGAGAAGATATATTCACAAATGTAGAAGTCGTCAGAGTGTTTTTGAATAGTCTGTAACTGTACTGACATGGGATGTCATAAATTACTGAGGGAGCTTGTAGGAACCTTCTCCAACCCCCATGCCTCTCTTTCCCCAGAGACTTTCTTTCCTGAGGTAAACTATACCTTGTACTCATTTGAACATTGTTTCATTCATCGTCCGAATGACATAACGTCAGAAGTTTTCCCCTACCCTGAAAGATGAATGTCTGGTAACTCTAAGCTCTATGTACCCTGTACTCATTTGAATATCATTTTATTCATCGTCTGCTATGACTTAACCTTTGGGAATTTCTTATCCTGAAAGATGAATGTCTGGTAACTAAGCTTTATGGACCCTGGGCTCATTTGAACATCATTTCATTCCTTGTCCAATATGACTTGACAGAGGTTTTCTCTTTGAAAGATGAATGTCTGGGAACTTAAGTTGGATGCTCTACTCATTTTATCATCATTTCAGCAATTTTACTTATCGAACGATATGACCTACGTTGGAAAACGAAAAAAAAAAAAAAAAAAAAAAAAAAATCTGACTATCCCACCCAGGTTTTCTTTTGTAACATAACTGCGTTATGAAAACGGTAACCGACGGACGCCATGTTTAGGATTTGCTTGCGCGGAGGGAGTGCCAACCTAAGGAAGGGAATGATATTCGCTAATTTAGCGAGAGTTTCTTTTATTTCACTTAAGTTGAAAGTAAATAGTGAGACAGTTAGGCATCGTAAGGAACATTATATTTTGTATTAGTGATAATAAGTAACCATCACTTGTAGCTATTGTTGTTCGCTTCCCGCTAATATAGACGTATGCATTATACAAAGCCATTGCATGGTTGTTGGTACATTGCACGAAATATAATGGCGCGAAACATAAACCTAAGCTTATATACGTAAGTAATGAAATAATCACAAACAATTTTAATGAACGTAAGCTTCTTTCGCTGGTGTGGTTTAGTTGCTAACCTAACCTCTCGAGACTCAGAAACCCAGCTTTGTTAAACATATTCAATTGAAAACGCTTATTTTTTTCTGTGAAGCTGGATCATGATTATAGCTGCTTCACTCATATAATAAAATGCCATATCTACCATTTACAATGTTTTTTTGTGTGAATTAGAACATGTCAGATCTGGTCCCATAGATTTTCACAAAGCCTGCTGTATTCTATTGCATTTGTTAATTAAACAATTGCTACAAACACTATCTCTAATATTACAAAATAGATACACATTTTTAAGAATATTTTGTGCAAGCTAAGTAGAGAAATTCATAAAAAATAACCCATGGCACCCTTTTACAGTTGTAATGTAAACTGGTGTTTGTTACAAAGTTAAACCATTTTAAGCAATATGCTTTGGAGTTTTCTTTGAGCACCTTTTCGTTTCATCTGAGTTTATGCAAAGAATGTAATATAAATGAGGCACAGATCACAGTGAACTATTCATGAGTGTGCCAGATGTGACTTCGAAAGAAGTTGGATTCTATCATTCGCTGAATATGGTTGGGGAAGGGGGAGCGGAAGAGAATGCACCATAGCTTGGTCGCAGTAGAAGCTCACTATCTTACCGACCGAATATCCTTAGTTGCAGTAGCTACCGGGTGCGAGAGGTACATTTTCAGCGCCCTATGCGGCTTCAATCCCCACCACGGAGTCAATAATCTGGTATTCATCTGTGGTAGAGTATATGTACTCTTTTCTGCATGGGAACGAAAAAAAAAAAAAAAAAAAAAAGCGGAAATTAATTGCTCTTTCACACTAGCCGTGTGTGGGACGCACTATGAAAGATTAGAGCCAGACTGAAAAATTCAATGCCATAGCCGGAATTTGAACCACGAATCTTCTGGTCTCCGTCCAGCCGCTCTAAACCATTGAGCTACTATGGCCAACGTACCGATATGACATTAATTTCTCCAACTGACTCGTGTTTCTCCCGGTAAACCACTTAGGAGTTCTCATTGACCAGGAGTTTCCATTAATTGTACCTAATAGATGTTAACTATAAAGTCCGGACCCTAAAGTACTTACAGCATAGTAAGTCGCCATTAAGGTAGTTGTCTCATGTGTTTATGAGAACTCCTAGTGGTTTACTATAAAGCCCGGACCTTAAAGTACTTACAGCATAGTAAGTCGCCATTAAGGTAGTTGTCTCATGTGTTTATGAGAACTCCTAGTGGTTTACTATAAAGCCCGGACCTTAAAGTACTTACAGCATAGTAAGTCGTCATTAAGGTAGTTGTCTCATGTGTTTATGAGAACTCCTAGTGGTTTACTATAAAGTCCGGACCTTAAAGTACTTACAGCACAGTAAGTCGCCATTAAGGTAGTTGTCTCATGTGTTTATGAGAACTCCTAGTGGTTTACTATAAAGTCCGGGCCTTAAAGTACTTACAGCATAGTAAGTCGCCATTAAGGTAGTTGTCTCATGTGTTTATGAGAACTCCTAGTGGTTAACTATAAAGCCCGGACCTTAAAGTACTTAAAGCATAGTAAGTCGTCATTAAGGTAGTTGTCTCATGTGTTTATGAGAACTCCTAGTGGTTTACTATAAAGCCCGGACCTTAAAGTACTTACAGCATAGTAAGTCGCCATTAAGGTAGTTGTCTCATGTGTTTATGAAAACTCCTAGTGGTTTACTATAAAGCCCGGACCTTAAAGTACTTACAGGATAGTAAGTCGTCATTAAGGTAGTTGTCTCATGTGTTTATGAGAACTCCTAGTGGTTTACTATAAAGCCCGGACCTTAAAGTACTTACAGCATAGTAAGTCGTCATTAAGGTAGTTGTCTCATGTGTTTATGAGAACTCCTAGTGGTTTACTATAAAGTCCGGGCCTTAAAGTACTTACAGCATAGTAAGTCGTCATTAAGGTAGTTGTCTCATGTGTTTATGAGAACTCCTAGTGGTTTACTATAAAGCCCGGGCCTTAAAGTACTTACAGCATAGTAAGTCGTCATTAAGGTAGTTGTCTCATGTGTTTATGAGAACTCCTAGTGGTTTACTATAAAGCCCGGACCTTAAAGTACTTACAGCATAGTAAGTCGTCATTAAGGTAGTTGTCTCATGTGTTTATGAGAACTCCTAGTGGTTTACTATAAAGCCCGGACCTTAAAGTACTTACAGCATAGTAAGTCGTCATTAAGGTAGTTGTCTCATGTGTTTATGAGAACTCCTAGTGGTTTACTATAAAGTCCGGACCTTAAAGTACTTACAGCATAGTAAGTCGTCATTAAGGTAGTTGTCTCATGTGTTTATGAGAACTCCTAGTGGTTTACTATAAAGTCCGGACCTTAAAGTACTTACAGCATAGTAAGTCGTCATTAAGGTAGTTGTCTCATGTGTTTATGAGAACTCCTAGTGGTTTACTATAAAGTCCGGACCTTAAAGTACTTACAGCATAGTAAGTCGTCATTAAGGTAGTTGTCTCATGTGTTTATGAGAACTCCTAGTGGTTTACTATAAAGTCCGGGCCTTAAAGTACTTACAGCATAGTAAGTCGTCATTAGGGTAGTTGTCTCATGTGTTTATGAGAACTCCTAGTGGTTTACTATAAAGTCCGGACCTTAAAGTACTTACAGCATAGTAAGTCGTCATTAAGGTAGTTGTCTCATGTGTTTATGAGAACTCCTAGTGGTTTACTATAAAGTCCGGGCCTTAAAGTACTTACAGCATAGTAAGTCGCCATTAAGGTAGTTGTCTCATGTGTTTATGAGAACTCCTACTGGTTTACTATAAAGTCCGGACCTTAAAGTACTTACAGCATAGTAAGTCGCCATTAAGGTAGTTGTCTCGTGTGTTTATGAGAACTCTTAGTGGTTTACTATAAAGCCCGGGTCTTAAAGTACTTACAGCATAGTAAGTCGTCATTAAGGTAGTTGTCTCATGTGTTTATGAGAACTCTTAGTGGTTTACTATAAAGCCCGGGTCTTAAAGTACTTACAGCATAGTAAGTCGCCATAAAGGTAGTTGTCTTGTGTGTTTATGAGAACTCTTAGTGGTTTACTATAAAGCCCGGGTCTTAAAGTACTTACAGTATAGTAAGTCGCCATTAAGGTAGTTGTCTTGTGTGTTTATGAGAACTCTTAGTGGTTTACTATAAAGCCCGGGTCTTAAAGTACTTACAGTATAGCAAGTCGTCATTAAGGTAGTTGTCTCATGTGTTTATGAGAACTCCTAGTGGTTTACTATAAAGCCCGCGTCTTAAAGTACTTACAGTATAGTAAGTCGTCATTAAGGTAGTTGTCTCATGTGTTTATGAGAACTCTTAGTGGTTTACTATAAAGCCCGGGTCTTAAAGTACTTACAGCATAGTAAGTCGCCATTAAGGTAGTTGTCTTGTGTGTTTATGAGAACTCTTAGTGGTTTACTATAAAGCCCGGGTCTTAAAGTACTTACAGCATAGTAAGTCGTCATTAAGGTAGTTGTCTCATGTGTTTATGAGAACTCCTAGTGGTTTACTATAAAGCCCGGACCTTAAAGTACTTACAGCATAGTAAGTCGTCATTAAGGTAGTTGTCTCGTGTGTTTATGAGAACTCCTAGTGGTTTACTATAAAGCCCGGACCTTAAAGTACTTACAGCATAGTAAGTCGTCATTAAGGTAGTTGTCTCATGTGTTTATGAGAACTCTTAGTAGTTTACTATAAAGCCCGGGTCTTAAAGTACTTACAGCATAGTAAGTCGTCATTAAGGTAGTTGTCTCATGTGTTTATGAGAACTCTTAGTGGTTTACTATAAAGCCCGGACCTTAAAGTACTTACAGCATAGTAAGTCGTCATTAAGGTAGTTGTCTCGTGTGTTTATGAGAACTCTTAGTGGTTTACTATAAAGCCCGGGTCTTAAAGTACTTACAGCATAGTAAGTCGTCATTAAGGTAGTTGTCTCATATGTTTATGAGAACTCTTAGTGGTTTACTATAAAGCCCGGGTCTTAAAGTACTTACAGTATAGTAAGTCGTCATTAAGGTAGTTGTCTCATGTGTTTATGAGAACTCTTAGTGGTTTACTATAAAGCCCGGGTCTTAAAGTACTTACAGCATAGTAAGTCGCCATTAAGGTAGTTGTCTCGTGTGTTTATGAGAACTCTTAGTGGTTTACTATAAAGCCCGGGTCTTAAAGTACTTACAGCATAGTAAGTCGTCATTAAGGTAGTTGTCTCATGTGTTTATGAGAACTCCTAGTGGTTTACAATAAAGCCCGGACCTTAAAGTACTTACAGCATAGTAAGTCGTCATTAAGGTAGTTGTCTCATGTGTTTATGAGAACTCCTAGTGGTTTACTATAAAGTCCGGGCCTTAAAGTACTTACAGCATAGTAAGTCGTCATAAAGGTAGTTGTCTCATGTGTTTATGAGAACTCCTAGTGGTTTACTATAAAGTCCGGGCCTTAAAGTACTTACAGCATAGTAAGTCGTCATTAAGATAGTTGTGTCATGTGTTTATGAGAACTCCTTGGGAGAAACACGAGTCAGTTGGAGAATTTAATGTCACGTTGGCCATAGTAGCTCAATGGTTTAGAGCGGCTGGACGGAGACCAGAAGATCCGTGGTTCAAATTCCGGCTATGGCATTGAAATTTTCAGTCTGGCTCTAATCTTTCAAAAAAAATGTGTATTTATTTTCACGAGATATTATTTCCTGGCTTTTATAACTACAGATCAGTAGTGAAGATAGACCTCTTTCGTAGATTAGTTTGCAGTGATAAACAAACCCAAGATATATTTATTACTTCTTTCAAATGTAGGCGTTTTACAGTTTTGATATAAGCTAAAGTTTGTTACAGTGTTGCAACATTTTAAGCAATACCCTTTGGAGACTTTATGAAGACTTTTTCATTTAGTCTGAGCTTATCAAAGAGAGTGTTATATAAGCTAGGCACAGATCACAGTTGAATGTTGCATTCATTTTGCATTTAGCGGAATTAACGTGAAGTACTCATTCTGGGTGAAGAATATGCCAAAAATTTAAATTACAGTTTTCAGTATAGTTTTACCCAATACTTAGAGGTTTATTTGGAGTTTTTGTATGAAGGGAGCCAAATTGGAAAGGAAATGTTATATACAAAAAAAAAATACATTATGATTTTATGATATTTTGCTTTATTTTAAGAAAATAGAATTGTTTACAGAACTAGAAGAGCATTGTAGAAGAGAGTTTTTGATTTTGAAAAGGGATGGCCGAGAGTTCCTCAGGAGCAGAGCTTCAGAATCTGGAAAGTAGAAACAAAAGTTGTATTATTATACAATTTGGCTGTCAATATTCTATTTTTACTGTCAACTTTTCCTCCCAAGTATTAAGGAATCAATGTAGGATGAAAGAGTTTTGAATTTAAACAAATCAGAGCAGTTTTATCGCTAAACGTGCAGCTCTGCTAACCCCAAAAAATTGTTTTCTGTTCAGCATATTTTATATCTTTATGAAAAATGTTTATAGATATACACAGAAAATGAAGCTATTTACAGTGGAGTAACAAACACTACACAAATAAAAAAGTTTAGTAAATATTCTCCACTTAACTTAAGAAGCCGATGACAATACTTCTATTATGTTTTTGCGAAATTAATTTCGTGGACATTTGCCCACATCTTCAGTCAAACGCAATTCGTTGTCAAACAATATAGATATATTTTATAGATATATTTGACATTTGCCATTTAAGTGGTGAAACAGATGAAATATGTTGCAAACAACTTACTTAGCGGTAGACGTAAGTTCCATAGGGGTAGCCGACTGTGGCGACGGGGACTGCAGCCACGTGACCATAGTATGGAGTGATGAGCTGAGGAGCAGCGCTCACTGCGGCCAGGACGGCCAGCAGGGCAGCCAACATCAAGAACTGAAAATACACAACACAACACAAATTAGGTGTTATATATTTAGCATCTTACACAAGTAATGAAATATCTGCGTCGTTATAATTTAAACGAGATTTTCCTGTGGGTGAAGATAAAGCACGAACATAGAGTGCTCTCAAATTTTTAACATCGCAATGTTTTCATTTGGTGCTTTCCTTACTTTCACAATTACGTATAGGAATTCCACCCAAAAAATTGATGTCGAGACTTTATAAGAAGTATGAGAAAAGCATCTTTTTTATAAAAACGTTACTGTATTCCCTTATAACTACAGTAAAATAATGTTTATCTTGAAGTAGATAGAGCAATAAGTGTTTGTACAAGAGTAGACAAAGTCATGTATACATCACATAACGACCAAAACATTTGACTATCACTTAAAGTCTACTGTATTCCCTTATAACTACAGTAAAATAATGTTTAACTTGAAGTAGATAGAGCAATAAGTGTTTGTACAAGAGTAGACAAAGTCATGTATACATCACATAACGACCAAAACATTTGACTATCACTTAAAGTCTACTGCATTCCCTTGTAACTACAATAAGATAATGTTTATCTTGAAGTAGGTAGAGCAATAAGTGTTTGTACAAGAGTAGAGAAAGTCATGTATACATCACATAACGACCAAAACATTTGACTATCACTTAAAGTCTACTGTATTCCGTTGTAGCTACAATAAGATAATGTTTATCTTGGAGTAGATAGAGCAATAAGTGTTTGTACAAGAGTAGAGAAAGTCATGTATACATCACATAACGACCAAAACATTTGACTATCATTTAGTCTACTGTATTCCCTTGTAACTACAATAAGATAATGTTTATCTTGAAGTAGATAGAGCAATAAGTGTTTGTACAAGAGTAGAGAAAGTCATGTATACATCACATAACGACCAAAACATTTGACTATCACTTAAAGTCTACTGTATTCTCCTGTAACTACAATAAGATAATGTTTATCTTGAAGTAGATAGAGCAATAAGTGTTTGTACAAGAGTAACACGTAGTATTTTAGTATAATAGTTTTGCTCAGACTTCAAAGGCCATTTCATTTTTATGAAAACTGGTTAGAGTAGTAGTAATTTTGGGTAGAAAGCAAAATAAAAATAAAGAAAGCACACAAACATGGAGCCGTTTAAACTGTCTTCAAAAATAGGACAAGGTAATGGTTATTTACTATGCAAGGGCTAAAATTTATATTTTATATTGTGAATAGTTGTGATTTCGGAAACGATCCCGTAGCCGAGACCTAAGAGCAAAATAAAATCCTTTTAACCGCTCCATCACACACTAATTTTATATATTTTTTAGGTTATATATAAAATATATGGTATTGTTTACCTTCGTTATGGTCATGATGTTCATTTGTCTTGCGTAGCATCAGTGTTGACAACACGACTTTTAGAGAATGAAACATTCTACATAAGGGAGGCGGTGGAAGTGACAAAACATTGAAGACAGCTAACGAAAATTTAATTAGGTGATAGATTTAATTTAATGACCCGCCATTTTATACAAGTATTATTTAATTCACATTCACGGCCTTCTTGAATGAGGCGATCGTCAGATTTCACAAGAAACCAAAGTTGGCGTTATGGCGTTTTAAAAGCTTTTGTGCAAGGAGCGAAATAATTTTTATATTTAACACAATCATGAATAACTAAAAGACCCAATTTACTATTAACTATCTAAAAACTTATATATATTTGAAAAATCGAAGCTGTAATATGTAATTTTTAACGATCCCTGGTCTTATTTTCCATTTTCAAAGCGTAACTATAAAATATTTATTCCAAAGAATAGTTTAGCACAGTAAATTTAGACTCCTGTTTTGAAAACATTAGAATCTAAGAGAGTTAGACAGAAGTGAAGTACTCACAAGCTTGAACATGTTGAAAGATTGACTCGTCTGCCGTAAACTGCGGTTGACTAATGTCTGTACAGCCAAGTTTAGCTGTTTATATACCAACAGATTTGCACGGGAGTGGGTGGCAATATAATAATACAAATGGAACAATGAAACTGGTCGTGCTTGACCTTGTCCTTCAGAGCAGCCAATTGACCTTCATATCTGGTTAATTGTAACGTTAGGTACATGCCTTCAGGACTCTGCAGTCCACCACGTTACCGATTCAATTCTTTTGGAATTGTATTGCATTTTAGTCAAAACTTCTAGACTGGGAAAATTAGAATGTTTAGACAAATCTCTATTTCTTCCTTCTTAAATATACTCCTCCAATCTTAAGTTATAACGGACGATGAATGAAATGATGTTCAAATGAGTACAGGGTACATAGAGCTTAGAGCTACCAGACATTCATCTTTCAGGATAAGAGAAAACCTCCAACGTTAAGTCATATCGGACGATGAATGAAATGATGTTCAAATGAGTACAAGGTACATAGAGCTTAGAGTTTCCGGACATTCATCTTTGAGGATAAGAGAAAGCCTCCAACGTTAAGTCATATCGGACGATGAATGAAATGATGTTCAAATGAGTACAAGGTACATAGAGCTTAGAGTTACCAGACATTCATCTTTGAGGATAAGAGAAAGCCTCCAACGTTAAGTCATATCGGACGATGAATGAAATGATGTTCAAATGAGTACAAGGTACATAGAGCTTAGAGTTACCAGACATTCATCTTTGAGGATAAGAGAAAGCCTCCAACGTTAAGTCATATCGGACGATGAATGAAATGATGTTCAAATGAGTACAGGGTACATAGAGCTTAGAGTTACTAGACATTCATCCTTCAGGATAAGAGAAAACCTCCAACGTTAAGTCATATCGGACGATGAATGAAATGATGTACAAATGAGTACAGGGTACATAGAGCTTAGAGTTACTAGACATTCATCCTTCAGGATAAGAGAAAACCTCCAACGTTAAGTCATATCGGACGATGAATGAAATGATGTTAAAATGAGTACAGGGTACCTAGAGCTTAGAGTTACCAGACATTCCTCTTTCAGGATAAGAGAAAACCTCCAACGTTAAGTCATATCGGACGATGAATGAAATGATGTTCAAATGAGTACAGGGTACACAGAGCTTAGAGTTACCACACATTCCTCTTTCAGGATAAGAGAAAACCTCCAACGTTAAGTCATATCGGACGATGAATGAAATGATGTACAAATGAGTACAGAGTACATAGAGCTTAGAGTTACCAGACATTCATCTTTGAGGATAAGAGAAAACCTCCAACGTTAAGTCATATCGGACGATGAATGAAATGATGTACAAATGAGTACAGGGTACCTAGAGCTTAGAGTTACCAGACATTCCTCTTTCAGGATAAGAGAAAACCTCCAACGTTAAGTCATATCGGACGATGAATGAAATGATGTTCAAATGAGTACAGGGTACACAGAGCTTAGAGTTACCAGACATTCATCTTTCAGGATAAGAGAAAACCTCCAACGTTAAGTCATATCGGACGATGAATGAAATGATGTTCAAATGAGTACAGGGTACATAGAGCTTAGAGTTACTAGATATTCATCCTTCAGGATAAGAGAAAACCTCCAACGTTAAGTCATATCGGACGATGAGTGAAATGATGTTCAAATGAGTACAGAGTACACAGAGCTTAGAGTTACCAGACATTCCTCTTTCAGGATAAGAGAAAACCTCCAACGTTAAGTCATATCGGACGATGAATGAAATGATGTTCAAATGAGTACAAGGTACATAGAGCTTAGAGTTACCAGACATTCATCTTTGAGGATAAGAGAAAGCCTCCAACGTTAAGTCATATCGGACGATGAATGAAATGATGTTCAAATGAGTACAGGGTACATAGAGCTTAGAGTTACTAGACATTCATCCTTCAGGATAAGAGAAAACCTCCAACGTTAAGTCATATCGGACGATGAATGAAATGATGTACAAATGAGTACAGGGTACATAGAGCTTAGAGTTACTAGACATTCATCCTTCAGGATAAGAGAAAACCTCCAACGTTAAGTCATATCGGACGATGAATGAAATGATGTTAAAATGAGTACAGGGTACCTAGAGCTTAGAGTTACCAGACATTCCTCTTTCAGGATAAGAGAAAACCTCCAACGTTAAGTCATATCGGACGATGAATGAAATGATGTTCAAATGAGTACAGGGTACACAGAGCTTAGAGTTACCACACATTCCTCTTTCAGGATAAGAGAAAACCTCCAACGTTAAGTCATATCGGACGATGAATGAAATGATGTTCAAATGAGTACAGGGTACCTAGAGCTTAGAGTTACCAGACATTCATCTTTCAGGATAAGAGAAAACCTCCAACGTTAAGTCATATCGGACGATGAATGAAATGATGTTCAAATGAGTACAGGGTACACAGAGCTTAGAGTTACCAGACATTCCTCTTTCAGGATAAGAGAAAACCTCCAACGTTAAGTCATATCGGACGATGAATGAAATGATGTTCAAATGAGTACAGGGTACACAGAGCTTAGAGTTACCAGACATTCATCTTTCAGGATAAGAGAAAACCTCCAACGTTAAGTCATATCGGACGATGAATGAAATGATGTTCAAATGAGTACAGGGTACCTAGAGCTTAGAGTTACCAGACATTCATCTTTCAGGATAAGAGAAAACCTCCAACGTTAAGTCATATCGGACGATGAATGAAATGATGTTCAAATGAGTACAGGGTACATAGAGCTTAGAGTTACCAGACATTCATCTTTCAGGATAAGTGAAAACCTCCAACGTTAAGTCATATCGGACGATGAATGAAATGATGTACAAATGAGTACAGAGTACATAGAGCTTAGAGTTACCAGACATTCATCTTTCAGGATAAGAGAAAACCTCCAACGTTAAGTCATATCGGACGATGAATGAAATGATGTTAAAATGAGTACAGGGTACCTAGAGCTTAGAGTTACCAGACATTCCTCTTTCAGGATAAGAGAAAACCTCCAACGTTAAGTCATATCGGACGATGAATGAAATGATGTTCAAATGAGTACAGGGTACACAGAGCTTAGAGTTACCAGACATTCCTCTTTCAGGATAAGAGAAAACCTCCAACGTTAAGTCATATCGGACGATGAATGAAATGATGTTCAAATGAGTACAGGGTACATAGAGCTTAGAGTTACCAGACATTCATCTTTCAGGATAAGAGAAAACCTCCAACGTTAAGTCATATCGGACGATGAATGAAATGATGTTCAAATGAGTACAGGGTACATAGAGCTTAGAGTTACCAGACATTCATCTTTCAGGATAAGAGAAAACCTTCAACGTTGAGTCATATCGGACGATGAATGAAATAATGTTCAAATGAGTACAGGGTACATAGAGCTTAGAGCTACCGTTCATCTTTCAGGATAAGGGAAACGCTCCAACGTTGTCATTGTAATGGGAAATATGTGCGAATTACAGTTAGATTTGCTTGAACATTCACCCTATTCAGCAGATATAGCACGCGGTGACTACCACCTGTTCCCGAAGGTCAGAAGGGCCAGGCGAAAATAAGATCTTAATGGTCGCGTAGCCAGAAAAAGGCCATACATTTCCAGCAAGAATAAAGGGAAGCGATTACAATTTAGCAAATACTTTGATAACAAGACAAGCTTTTGATGGGACCAAGTTATTCTTTTTGACGAAACCAAATACATCGCTGCTGGTTCCAATGGCAGGGTGGTTGTGTGGAGGAAACAAAACACGGAGCTGGAAGAGCACAGTCAAACACGGCGGAGGGAGTATAAAGACATGGGGCTGTATTTCCTCTACGGGGGTGGGAAAGCTGATGTTCATAGACAGAACCATGAACAAGGAAGTCCATCTTAGACTATAACAGCAAAATTTAATTGCAGAATATATACGAGAGGAGTTAGAAAATAAAAAGTGGTTTAATGAAGCGCAACATGGATATAGACCTGGGTATTCGTGCGAAAGTCAAATTACTTCATTATTTCAAGATTTGGCAGATGAGGTAGATGCAGGGGGAAGAACTGATGCAGTGGTAATTGACTTTTCTAAAGCTTTTGATGTAGTGCCACATAGTTTACTTATTTGTAAGCTAGCTAATACAGGAATTGACAAACGCGTAGTATTATGGGTTAAACATTTTTTGAAAGGGAGAACGCAAAAAGTTAAAGTAGGTAAAGAGCTGTCCGATAGTGGAACTGTAAGTTCGGGTGTGCCGCAAGGCTCAGTACTAGGGCCTTTACTGTTTCTCATTTTTGTTAATGACATTGCTGTTAATATTAACTGCCAGATAAGGTTGTTTGCAGACGATTGTATCATTTATAATAAAATTCGGAATACAGTGCATGAAACCACTCTTCAGGATGATTTAAATGAAATCTGTAATTGGGCTGCGGCTAACAAAATGCCAATTAATGCCAAGAAAAGTAAGTCGATTGTTTTTAGTAGAACTAAGGGCAAAATTATTGTTAACTATCACATGGGAGGGTTGCAAATTCCACAGGTGGACAGCTGCAAATACTTTGGAGTGTACCTGGCAAGTAATGCTGGATGGGACGAACAAGTAAATTCCACATCTAGGAATGCGTGGAAGGCATTACATTTCGTAATGAGAATATTGAAAAAGGGGAGCGCTAGGTCCAGGGAAATTGCCTACAAGGCCTTAGTGCGGCCGGTTATGGAATATGGAGTAGCATGCTGGGACCCGTATAGAGCTAACCAAATCGATCCATTAGAAAAAATACAGAAGAGAGCAATAAAATTCATAAAAAGAGGCAAGTATTTTGGGCCTATAAAAGGAGATGAGACTAAATGGGAGGAATTAAGAATTAGGCGTAAAAAACATAGGTTGGTAGCGTTATTCAAAGCTAATGCTGGTGTAAAGGCATGGGTGGACGTTAGTGTAAGGTTAGATAATCCGGATTATTATGGACGAAACGATCATAGGTATAAAATTAAGGGTAGAAGATACAGAACTGACGTAGGAAAATTTTCTTTTGTTAATAGAACCATTGAAGAATGGAATGAATTGCCTGTAGCAGTCTTTCAGGGCTGTCCCCTGTCGCTGAAGAAATTTAGAAAAAATCTAGATGGTTTATAGTTCAACTTTTAAATTATAATGGTATCTAATATGTAAACAGAGAAGTGATTAGATATGTTTTAAGTGACTAAAGTAAAATAATATCATGTTTGTATTGTTTACTGTATTATTGTTGTAAATCTAGTATTTGTAATTTGATCTGTATACTTAACTCTGCCACCGGGTAGTACCCAATTGCAGTCAATAAATACATACACAAATACAAATTTAAAACAAAGTGCATAAATGATGCGTATTTTGGATAGATTTTCATTTTATCAGGATAATGATCCGAAGTATACGTCCCACATTGTACAGCTATGGTTACTTTACAACTGTCCTCGTGCACTGCATCTACCCCCTCAGTCCCCGGAACTTAATGCCATAGAAGCAGTATGGGATAAACTGAAGAAGGCCGTGTGAAAGACCCTATCACCTCAAGCAGCACTTGAAGGAAAGGTAGCAAGAGGAATGGAGAAAACTTTCTACAACCTACCTGAAAAACCTGGTTACAGATGTCAAATAGTTTGTGAGAAGTGGTTAAAAGAAGAGGGAGAGTCATAAAGTACTAAGACATATTTTGTGTCACACTCAAGTTGTTATGTCCGATTATTTTAGTGGGCCAAAGTATGCCGTATTTCTTTTTAATTCTCAAAAAAGCACGCATTATATAATTTTTATGTGAAATAAGATTCATTTTCTTAAAAGAACGAGCCATGTAGCTGTCGATTATCATTAATTTCAATAAAACAGCATATCAAATGTTGGTTTTCACTTTAAAAACAGTACTCTGCTTTGACGATTATTTAAGGGAGTCTCTGTAAATGAACTGACGTTTGTTACTCTCGCAAACTGGAGAACGGATGAACCGATTTGCCTAATTTTGGGTTACAAATATTTGTATAAGTCCAAGGAAGGTTTAAAATATGAGAAAAAGGCCTGAAGTGATGGTGGAGGGAACTAAATAATTGCTAAACAATTGATGTTAGGCTTCTTTGTTTGGACTGGAGGTGCATGCTTTTGTTTTGTTTAATTCATAAAGTGTCGGCTTACGCACGACTGGGCGACCTTGGCAGTTCTCAGGTGCATGCTTGTTGAAAACATTCAAACAGGACGGACAAGGAAGTGATACAGTTTTGGGCCCCTTCCAACTACCTTCTTCCAAACCAGTATCCTGATTATTTAAAGTGTTCCAGAAAATAGGAAGCGGTTTGCAGGTGACTTAAACGAATTCGTCATCAAGGTTACAATGCAAAAATTCTAATTGGTACTACGCGGTAAGGAACTGACGTTTACGGAAACTCGTCCACGCAATTTAATCTTTATGTTTGGGAACAAAAATAAGTCATTGCGTGCCAAATCATGACTGTATGGCGGATGACTTATCAATAAGACTTTTTGAGCTATCAGATACTCTGTTGTTAGACGAGATGTGTCGCACTGTCTTGATGAAGAACGAATCTACGTTTCTTGTTGGTTTTCCTTAGTTCACCAAAGACTTCCGGCAAACAAATAGTTGCGACTAATGCCTAGAGTTGTCACAATCATAAAATATGTCGCATGATGATCTTGCATTGTTAGGTTTTGCACAACATCTATGTTTTCTGGCAGAACAAATGATTTTGGACGTCATCATTGAGCAAACGGCGGTCACGATTAAATTCGTTATACCAGCGTTTTACTGTGACAAAAGATGGAGCTTCTTCGCCAAATGTAGAAGTTAATTGATCGATGCTCACTTCTCTTGATACTCCACGTCGAAAGACCTAAAAAATCATTTCACGAACATTTTCAGGATTTAATTGCAGTTTTTTAGACATAATGTTCAAGGTAATGTAAACAAAACAAATGACGCTCAATTCACAGAGTTTTTGAAGTAGATTATGGTCAACAATATCAAACTTTCCATTGGAAACGTCAGAAATCTACAACATTCAGGTTTGCCTTTCGTACTGATTCATTTATGTATTACTTGCATCAGGTCATCTAGAAACTTACCCCGAATTCAGATATACGAGGGGCTGTTGTAAAGTTTTAATGATCACCCGGTAGTTTTTATGTCAGAGTGACGAAATTTTTTCAGTGTCATCATTGATCCCTCGGGACATAATGTTGGTAGTTTCAGTGATTTGAGTACTTTTTTTTTACAGTGAGTGCCAGAAGTGACTGAGAGGTAAGATGGAGAAAATTGAGGCTCGTAGTGTGATCAAGTTCCTGCATTTGAAGGTCAAAACTGCCCGGGAAATCCATGATGAGATGACGGCTGTTTATGGAAATTATTGCCCATCGTATGACACTATTGTGAGGTGGAAAAGAATTTTCAAACTGGTACATGTCCCTGACAGATGAGCCAAGAGCTGGTAGATCGTCAGCTGTCACAGTGAAGAAAGTGGAGTGTTTAATACTGGAAGACAGACGAGCAACCATCCAAATGATCATGAATGAGACACATCTTAGTTATGGTAGTGTGTGGACGAACTGCGCATGTCTAAGGTGTCTGCACGGTGGGTTCCACGTTTGCTAACCCCTTTCCAAAAGTAAACATGACGTGACCTTTCAAGACAGATGTTGATGCTGTTGGAGCAGGATCAAGATGATTTATATGATCGTCTGGTAACCATGCATGAATCCTGGATCTATCAGTATGATCCAGAGACAAAAACCATGATCATGGAATGGAAACATGCCGATTCTCCCTCTCCTAACAAGACAAAGGTGTAAAAGTCAGCTGGGAAGGTCATGCTTTCAGTTTTCTGGGACTGTCGTGGAGTCATCCTTACAGATTATCTTGCCAAGGGTCAAACCATCACTGTCAGATACTACTGCAATCTTCTGGACAAGTTACGAGCAGCTCTGATTAAGAAACGACGCGGTATGCTATCCAAAGTTGTTCGTCTTTTGTCTGACAATGCACCAGCTCATTCATCTCAAGTTGCAGTTGACAAAACAAAGGAATGTGGCTTTGAGATCTTACAGCATCCGCCTTATTCGCCCGATCACGCACTAAGTGACTTTTTCTTGTTCCCGGAAATGTGTGATCGTCGATTTGACAACACAAATGACGTCATTAATGGAGTGGAAGAGTGGTTTACAGCGAATTCTGCAGACTTCTACAATCAAGGTATTCGGAAGGTTAAGAAACGCTGGGAATGATGTATAAAACTGGATGGTAATTACGTGCAGAATAAATAACAAGCACATATCAACACAAACTCTCTATCTCATTTTTAAAGGGAGATAATTAAAACTTTATGACACCCTTCGTATTCTTTACTGGTGATGGGGATATTGCCCTAAGCATTACCCCACTTTCGCGCAGGAGATGGTAGTCAATAGACTTTAAATTGCCGTTATCTCTGTGCCCACCCCGAAGGTAGTGACAGCATCGTTTTTCAACAAAATGAAACATTTCCAAATGATTACCTCTCACGAGCACGGGGGCCTTTTTAAATGCGAGATGTTCAGTTTTCGTGTCGCCGCACGCCTTTGTGTAACAAATTAATCACTTCGCTATGTAAGCAACGATAAAAGAACAAGTCGCCTTCTTCAGATCAATATCCGCACTAATGTCCCATCAGGTACACGAACGTGCAGCATTACCAACATTATGAACACTTGGATATGTAGAGTTAGACTAAAATTTGAGTGTTATAGCCGGGATTTCAATCACTGATCTTCCGGTCACCTTCCAATTGCTGTTAAACCTCGGTCTGCCATGGCAGCTTCACAGTGTGCCATTAAATTCGGTAGCATGGTAGCTCAGTGGTTAAAACCAACCGGAATCTACCTAAAGAAACCTTGAGCCCTACACACAACCAGTATGGAAAAACAATTGACTTGCACTATAGACACTATTTGAAGAACCAGGAACATAAAACTGTCGTGAGATTTCACTGTTAACAAAACAGACGTACCAATTATACAATAGTAGCAGAAAACGTAGACTAACTCGATTATTGCATAAAATACGAGATATTTTACACCCACAAGTTCCATTTTACAAATACTTAAAATTAAAGCAAAATTTATTTCCAGTATACTTGTTAACCCATTCTTATGTAGAATCAAGTCCAAGATATGCCACTTTGCCTAACTTCTCTCATTTGGGAAGTACTTTACTTGATATGCAAAGAAAACGGTGCCCGCCTATGTAGTGCAGTGGTAGCGTGTCTGTCTCATGTACAAAAGGACCACAGTTCTAATCTCGGTTAGGGTGATAAGGGTTGCGATGTTTTCCCTTATCCTGAAAGATGAATGTCTGGTAACTCTAAGCTCTATGTAACCTGTACTCATTTGTACATCATTTTACATCGTCCGATTTGACTTAACGTTGGAGGTTTTCTCTTATCCTGAAAGATGAATGTCTGGTAACTCTAAGCTCTATGTACCCTGTACTCATTTGAACATCATTTCATTCATCGTCCGATATGACTTAACGTTGGAGGTTTTCTCTTATCCTGAAAGATGAATGTCTGGTATCCCTAAACTCTATGTACCCTGTACTCATTTGAACATCATTTCATTCATCGTCCGATATGACTTAACGTTGGAGGTTTTCTCTTATCCTGAAAGATGAATGTCTGGTAACTCTAAGCTCTATGTACCCTGTACTCATTTGAACATAATCTCATTCATCGTCCGATATGACTTAACGTTGGAGGTTTTCTCTAATCCAGAAAGATGAATATCTGGTAGCTCTAAGTTCTGTGTACCCTGTACTCATTTGAACATCATTTATTCATCGTCCGATAAGACTTAACGTTGGAGGTTTTCTCTTATCCAGAAAGATGAATATCTGGTAGCTCTAAGCTCTGTGTACCCTGTACTCATTTGAACATCAGTTCATTCATCGTCCGATATGCCTTAACGTTGGAGGTTTTCTCTTATCCTGAAAATGAATGTCTGATAACTCTAAGCTCTATGTACCCTGTACACATTTGAACATCATTTCATTCATCGTCCGATATGACTTAACGTTGGAGGTTTTCTCTTATCCAGAAAGATGAATGTCTGGTAACTCTAAGCTCTATGTACCCTGTACTCATTTGAACATCATTTCATTCATCGTCCGATATGACTTAACGTTGGAGGTTTTCTCTTATCCTGAAAGATGAATGTCCGGTAACTCTAAGCTCTATGTACCCTGTACTCATTTGAACATCATTTCATTCATCGTCCGATATGACTTAACGTTGGAGGTTTTCTCTTATCCTGAAAGATGAATGTCCGGTAACTCTAAGCTCTATGTACCCTGTACTCATTTGAACTTCATTTCATTCATCGTCCGATATGACTTAACGTTGGGGGTTTTCTCTTATCCAGAAAGATGAATATCTGGTAGCTCTAAGCTCTATGTATGCTGTACTCATTTGTACATCATTTCATTCATCGTCCGATATGACTTAACGTTGGAAGTTTTCCCTTATCCTGAAAGATGAATGTCTGGTAACTCTAAGCTCTATGTATCCTGTACTTATTTGAACAACATTTCATTCATCGTCCGATATGACTTAACGTTGGAGGTTTTCCCTTATCCTGAAAGATGAATGTCCGGTAACTCTAAACTCTATGTACCCTGTACTCATTTGAACATCATTTCATTCATCGTCCCATATGACTTAACGTTGGAGGTTTTCCCTTACCCTGAAAGATGAATGTCTGGTAACTCTAAGCTCTATTTATCCTGTACTTACTTGAAGATCATTTCATTCATCGTCCGATATGACTTAACGTTGGAGGTTTTCCCTTATCCTGAAAGATGAATATCTGGTAACTCTAAGCTCTATGTACCCTGTACTCATTTAAATATCATTTCATCATTGTCCGATATGACTTTACGTTGGAGGTTTTCTCTTCTCCTGAAAGATGAATATCTGGTAGCTCTAAGCTCTATGTACCCTGTACTCATTTGAACATCATTTCATTCATCGTCCGATATGACTTAACGTTGGAGGTTTTCCCTTATCCAGAAAGATGAATATCTGGTAGCTCTAAGCTCTGTGTACCCTGTACTCATTTGAACATCAGTTCATTCATCGTCCGATATGACTTAACGTTGGAGGTTTTCTCTTATCCTGAAAATGAATGTCTGATAACTCTAAGCTCTATGTACCCTGTACACATTTGAACATCATTTCATTCATCGTCCGATATGACTTAACGTTGGAGGTTTTCTCTTATCCAGAAAGATGAATGTCTGGTAACTCTAAGCTCTATGTATCCTGTACTTATTTGTACATCATTTCATTCATCGTCCGATATGACTTAACGTTGGAAGTTTTCCCTTATCCTGAAAGATGAATGTCTGGTAACTCTAAGCTCTATGTATCCTGTACTTATTTGAACATCATTTCATTCATCGTCCGATATGACTTAACGTTGGAGGTTTTCCCTTATCCTGAAAGATGAATGTCCGGTAACTCTAAGCTCTATGTACCCTGTACTCATTTGAACATCATTTCATTCATCGTCCCATATGACTTAACGTTGGAGGTTTTCCCTTATCCTGAAAGATGAATATCTGGTAACTCTAAGCTCTATGTACCCTGTACTCATTTAAATATCATTTCATCAGTGTCCGATATGACTTTACGTTGGAGGTTTTCTCTTATCCTGAAAGATGAATGTCTCGTAACTCTAAGCTCTATGTACCCAGTACACATTTGAGCATCATTTCATTCATCGTCCGATATGACTTAACGTTGGAGGTTTTCTCTTATCCAGAATGATGAATAACTGGTGGCTCTAAGCTCTATGTACCCTGTACTCATTTGAACATCATTTCATTCATCGTCCAATATGACTTAACGTTGGAGGTTTTCTCTTATCCAGAAAGATGAATATCTGGTAGCTCTAAGCTCTGTGTACCCTGTACTCATTTGAAAATCAGTTCATTCATCGTCCGATATGACTTAACGTTGGAGGTTTTCTCTTATCCTGAAAGATGAATGTCTGGTAACTCTAAGCTCTATGTACCCTGTACTCATTTGAACATCATTTCATTCATCGTCCGATATGACTTAACGTTGGAGGTTTTCCCTTATCCTGTAAGATGAACGTCTGGTAACTCTAAGCTCTATGTACCCTGTACTCATTTAAATATCATTTCATTCATCCTCCGATATGGCTTAACGTTGGAGGTTTTCTCTTATCCTGAAAGATGAATGTTTAGTAACTCTAAGCTCTATGTACCCTGTACTCATTTGAACATTATTTCATTCATCGTCCGATATGACTTAACGTTGGAGGTTTTCCCTTATCCTGAAAGATGAATATCTGGTAACTCTAAGCTCTATGTACCCTGTACTCATTTAAATATCATTTCATCATTGTCCGATATGACTTTACGTTGGAGGTTTTCTCTTCTCCTGAAAGATGAATATCTGGTAGCTCTAAGCTCTATGTACCCTGTACTCATTTGAACATCATTTCATTCATCGTCCGATATGACTTAACGTTGGAGGTTTTCCCTTATCCAGAAAGATGAATATCTGGTAGCTCTAAGCTCTGTGTACCCTGTACTCATTTGAACATCAGTTCATTCATCGTCCGATATGACTTAACGTTGGAGGTTTTCTCTTATCCTGAAAATGAATGTCTGATAACTCTAAGCTCTATGTACCCTGTACACATTTGAACATCATTTCATTCATCGTCCGATATGACTTAACGTTGGAGGTTTTCTCTTATCCAGAAAGATGAATGTCTGGTAACTCTAAGCTCTATGTATCCTGTACTTATTTGTACATCATTTCATTCATCGTCCGATATGACTTAACGTTGGAAGTTTTCCCTTATCCTGAAAGATGAATGTCTGGTAACTCTAAGCTCTATGTATCCTGTACTTATTTGAATATCATTTCATTCATCGTCCGATATGACTTAACGTTGGAGGTTTTCCCTTATCCTGAAAGATGAATGTCCGGTAACTCTAAGCTCTATGTACCCTGTACTCATTTGAACATCATTTCATTCATCGTCCCATATGACTTAACGTTGGAGGTTTTCCCTTACCCTGAAAGATGAATGTCTGGTAACTCTAAGCTCTATGTACCCTGTACACATTTGAACATCATTTCATTCATCGTCCGATATGACTTTACGTTGGAGGTTTTCTCTTATCCTGAAAGATGAATGTCTCGTAACTCTAAGCTCTATGTACCCAGTACACATTTGAATATCATTTCATTCATCGTCCGATATGACTTAACGTTGGAGGTTTTCTCTTATCCAGAATGATGAATAACTGGTGGCTCTAAGCTCTATGTACCCTGTACTCATTTGAACATCATTTCATTCATCGTCCAATATGACTTAACGTTGGAGGTTTTCTCTTATCCAGAAAGATGAATATCTGGTAGCTCTAAGCTCTGTGTACCCTGTACTCATTTGAAAATCAGTTCATTCATCGTCCGATATGACTTAACGTTGGAGGTTTTCTCTTATCCTGAAAGATGAATGTCTGGTAACTCTAAGCTCTATGTACCCTGTACTCATTTGAACATCATTTCATTCATCGTCCGATATGACTTAACGTTGGAGGTTTTCCCTTATCCTGTAAGATGAACGTCTGGTAACTCTAAGCTCTATGTACCCTGTACTCATTTAAATATCATTTCATTCATCCTCCGATATGGCTTAACGTTGGAGGTTTTCTCTTATCCTGAAAGATGAATGTTTAGTAACTCTAAGCTCTATGTACCCTGTACTCATTTGAACATCATTTCATTCATCGTCCGATATGACTTAACGTTGGAGGTTTTCCCTTATCCTGAAAGATGAATGTCTGCTAACTCTAAGCTCTATGTACCCTGTACTCATTTGAACATCATTCCATTCATCGTCAGACATGGCTTAACGTTGTAGGTTTTCTCTTATCCTGAAAGATGAATGTCTGGTAACTCTAAGCTCTATGTACCCTGTACTCATTTGAACATCATTTCATTCATCGTCCGATATAACTTAACGTTGGAGGTTTTCTCTTATCCTGAAAGATGAATGTCTGCTAACTCTAAGCTCTATGTACCCAAGCGTCTTTGAAGGGATGGGGGTGTTGACTATATATCAGTCCATCCCATGGCCTTCTGTGTATACATCACAGAAGCTGTGGGTCCTTGCAGGAGTATGTATAGGAAAGCAGAGGTTCTATGGTTCTATTGCATCTAGTTTTGTGGGGTTTTGATAATAAACTGAATGGTTTGATAGAAATACTTGCAATAATGCTGTACTCTGGCTCCAGGGGCTATAAAATCGTTTCGGAACGGAACTCTGGGAGTTATGAAAGCACATTTACTGACAAAGGTACCGACCACACACTGGACACACAACACCTAACCGTAAAACCGCTCTGTATTTGTTTACCTTACGTAACCACAGCGGTGTGACGTGTTTTGTCATACTCTTTGATGTTCACTTTTTCAATCTACTGCTCTTTTGTTTTTCAGAAATTAAATCCTTTGTTTGTTCCTTCTACATGAGCGTTATATCCAAATAGATTCTCTAAGCTCTGCTGCATGAAGTAAACCGGAGGAATTTGATTTATTGACGTACTTAATGGACTGTCTGGTATTGCGGAATAACGCTTTAAAGTGAAATGATCATTTATTTAATTTTATTTCCGTCCTAGTGTTTTGTATATATCTGATCATTTTACAGTGATGTACAGTTATTTGTTTTTATGCTTTTTTTACCTCTTAAAAATATGAGGGTTGTTCAATAAAGAATGATCACAATTTTTTTGACAACGTACCCTTACTCATCCTCATAGGTTTGATGGCCGTTCTCAAAATAGTCTCCCCTCAATGCGATGCACTTGTCCCAGCGTTTCTGTCAGTGTTCAAAGATATGCTGGAAACCATTTTTGAGAGATCCTTCAAAATCGCCTCCGCAGCCTTCACCACTGTTTCTGATGATGGATAATGCCTCCCACGAAGGCGTTTCTTCAAGTTAGGGAATAGAAAAAAGTCACATGGGGCTAAATCCGTACTATAGGGTGAGTGAGGGATGTACTTCACGTTGACTTTGCAAGATATTCAGCAACAACATTGGCAATATGCGGCCGCGCATTATCGTGGTGCAGCATCCAGCCTGCTTCACGGAAATGTGGTCTTTTGCGCCTGATATGGACTTGCAATGTTTCCAGGACATCCCTGTAGTATTGTCCAGTTACTGATGTGTGTGCAGGTACAGCATGCTGATAAACCATTCCATGAATATCAAAGAATGAGATGACCATAACTTTCCCAGCAGAAGCAACCACTTTTGATTTTTTGGGTGTTGGTGATGAAGGAGATTTCCACACTGAGCTTTGCTATTTGCTCTCAGGATCAAAATGATGTAGCCAAGTTTCATCAGCAGTGATTACGTTTGAAAGAAACTCCGGATCTCCCTCTAACATCAACTTTAGCTGCATGTTACCTCCATTACAGCGGTAGGCGATACTGAACATGTCTGAACTTGCCTGGTTCTCACAGGCGGGAACCAGGAGTACCAAGAATGAAACTACTACGGCGTGTTTGTTTCACATTATGCTAACAGAATATAATAAGCTTGAATTTTAGTGCGAAAAATTATGACCGTAAAAAAATTAGGATCATGCTGTATTGAACAGCTTTCGTAATAGTAGTAGTAGTAGTAATAATAATAATAATAATAATAATAATAATAATAATAATAATAATAATAATAATAATAATAATAATAATAATAATAGTAATAGTAATAGTAATAATAATAATAATAATAATAATAATAATAATAATAATAATAATAATAATAATAATAATAATAATAATAATAATAATAATAATAATAATAACAATAATAACAATAACAATAATAACAATAACAATAATAATAACAATAATAAATAATAATAATAATAATAATAATAATAATAATAATAATAATAATAATAATAATAATAATAATAATAATAATAATAATAATAATAATAATAATAATAATAATAATAATAATAATAATAATAATAATAATAATAATAATAATAATAATAATAATAATAATAATAATAATAATAATAATAATAATAATAATAATAATAATAATAATAATAATAATAATAATAATAATAATAATAATAATAATAATAATAATAATAATAATAATAATAATAATAATAATAATAATAATAATAATAATAATAATAATAATAATAATAATAATAATAATAATAATAATAATAATAATAATAATAATAATAATAATAATAATAATAATAATAATAATAATAATAATAATAATAATAATAATAATAATAATAATAATAATAATAATAATAATAATAATAATAATAATAATAATAATAATAATAATAATAATAATAATAATAATAATAATAATAATAATAATAATAATAATAATAATAATAATAATAATAATAATAATAATAATAATAATAATAATAATAGCAATAATAATAAATAAATAATAATAATAGTAATAAGTTATATTAGTAGGTCGGGGTTTGAACCTGACACTTTGGGATGAGTTGTTCAATGACTAACCCAGCGTTGCTTAACTGCAGTCTAGAAAGGAGACGGTGAAATCTCCTCCTTCCACTCATTGCTACAGAAAGACCGATACGCTTAGTTACTGAGTTTCAGTGATGGCACTGCAGTGTCATTCTAAAGTAAGCTGGACACATTCATCCGAATTCATTCTTATGTTTCTTTTTTATGTTCAAATGGGAGGAGTTCTGAACTGCTGCGAATGAGATACGTTTGCATTTCCACCTCGTTAGCCCTACTCTTATCATATTTCGCTCTGTTTCGCACAGTGTTCTAGAGGCATGCAAGTCTTCATGGCGCTAGACCTAAGGGGTCCCAAACTTTTATAGTAATGCAGTTGTAAATATCAGTAGTACTGTTTACTCACCTAGGGATACCAGTAGACTGGATACGTGTAAGGGTAGAGATAATACGGAATACCGTAGTAGGCGGTGTAGTACTGTGGGGCCGCTAGTGCAGCAGCCACCAGTGTTACCAACAGCAGCAACAGCAACAACTGAAACATGCATTACCTATAGATCCTTGGTTCAAAGTCGTAACCTAAGCACATATAGACAGTCAACTTACCGTGTTTGGCATGCTGTAAATCACGTACTGTTCTACAGGTGGCGACCAACAGGTTTATATATAAAACAGAAGAAAAGCGGGGACCTTGTCTATTCAGAACATCTTCTGCATATGCATTACGTGTTTCGTAGGACCATACTTCAAGGACAGTTCTGTTTGTGCCGAGAACAAACGACAAATTATTCTTTTATTTCTCTGCATATTTTGTAAGACGAAAGAGGACGTGCTTTATTTACTATTATGCCGTTGCATTCCACCCAGCAATTCCATGACGGAAATTTACTGGAAATACACGCCGAATGAAAGATCATCTCTGTATGCACAGCATCTAATTTTAAAACGAAACGTATTTACGTTCAGTATATTCCATGGATAAGGCACAAAAGGTTTCAAGGAAAACAAAAATCCTCTACCTCACACTATACATGGTAGATTCTTCGACATTAACCCTCCATTAGGCGTGTGCCTTGGCAGAACAACGTTGGTCGCGTGGGGCCTAGGAGGTCCGTGCTATATTTATGTGCATAAATGTCTGTAATTATTTTATATTTCTTTTTAGTCGGAATTTTTTCTTTATTTAGGTTAAATATACATTACTTTTGTTAGTATAATCATATTAAATACATTGATATGAATATAGGGTACATTATAATTTGCATTAGGGGAGATGAGCCCAGTACCGCACGTTGTCAGTATCTCGTAGTTGCCGATAGATAGTAGAAGTTCATGCTGTGTATTTAGACAAGCAACTATCTTTGTTACCTACGGAAAGTTTTCCCTCCTCTTTGACCGTTGAATCAGAAGTTATTGTTCATAGAAATCGTGTAGTTAACTGAAGCTGTGCTGTTAATAATGTCGCCCTGGCGGTAGACTCGCGAAGCCGATGAAAAATGATGGCCGGTGGAGATTCGGAAAACTTCGGAACCAATCGTTACCGGTAGCGACAGACAGTTGAATGTAGAGTTGGGAAAATAAACAGTTTTGAGGTTCTAGAAATTTTGTAATGGTGAACAGTGTATTTCGAGGAGAATAAAGTGTAGTTTTTTGTGTTTTGTAACCTCGTTTTATCATTTCACGTACCCACAAAGTCACAACTGGTGTCAGGAAGCGGGATAACTACATCACCGAAGATTATGGCCATGGAATCGGCATTGGAAATGCTTTTGCAGAAGATGAACGAATTAACAGCGAAGTCGGAAGCGGCAAATAACAACTTGGTCGCGAAGATGAACGAGTTAACAACAAAAACAGAAGCGGCAAATAACAACCTGGCCGCAGAGTTGAAAGAAATAAAGACCGAATTGACCACAGAAATGAAGGCAGCGAACGACAGTCTGGCCACGGAAATGAAGGAGGCGAACGAGGTCCTCGCCGCCAAATTTGAGAAACAGTTGGCCGGTGTGAGGGATGACGTGACGGAGCTGGGCAAGCGGATGGGCCAAGTGGACGAGCACGTCGAGGAACTGGCGAACCGCTTCAATGACCTAGAGGAAAAGGCCGACAATAACGCTAAGTCCCTGAACGCCATGGTTGAAGACGTCGAAGACCTCGCGAACCACGTAAACAACCTGGAGGGAAAGGCCGACAGCAGCGTCAAGTCCCTGAACGCCATGGTGGAAGACGTCGTCGGCAGGAGACTGAAGGATTTGAAAGCTGACGCACCAGGATGCGACACAATATCGGCGCGCGTCGAACCTCCGAAATATGACGGCGCGTCAACATTCGAGGTCTTCCGCCGCCAGTTCGACACAGTGGCCAAGCACAACAGATGGTCACTGGAGGAGGAGGCCACACAGTTAATAGCCAGCCTCCAGGGACGGGGCCGCGGAAAACCTAAACGCGGTGCAGACGACGGCGGCGCCCAAGGACATCTGGGAGGCCCTGGAGAATCGTTTCGGGAACCACCGCTTAGCCGCAGCGTACCGCAGTCAACTAAAGGCAAGGTCGCAGCAGCCGGGGGAGACGCTGCAGGAGTTCGCCATAGCGATTGAGCAGCTGGCTAGCAAGGCCTTGGTTGACCTGCCACTGGAGTTCGTATCCCGGGAAACCGCCTACAACTTTGTCGACGGGGTACTGGACACGGAGATTCGTCAGCGCCTAATGCTCGGCGATTATAAAACCATACACGAGGCGCTGACAGCGGCATTAAGGATGGAGGCGGCCAAGGTAGCATCTATCCCGACGTCGAGAACAAGGAGTGTCCTCGGAACCAATCGTTACCGGTAGCGACAGACAGTTGAATTTAGAGTTGGGAAAATAAACAGTTTTGAGGTTCTAGAAATTTTGTAATGGTGAACAGTGTATTTCGAGGAGAATAAAGTGTAGTTTTTTGTGTTTTGTAACCTCGTTTTATCATTTCACGAACCCAGAAAGCCACAATAACTTGCTGACATTGCTGCTGCCTTGTCCGGTGAAGAAGTAATTAAGTATTTGTACTCATATTATTTGGTATTAAGTAGACTACACAAGCACAAAATACAGTGTCGGTTTAAAAGAATCGGGCCGTGCTACGACGTGTGATTTGCTCAGTACCGTACGATAGCAATTTTCCCACTACAGTACACGAAGGTATATTTTATCCCCTGAACTTGCACTGATATTAGATTACGGCATTCCTGTCAAGATGGAGGCCAAAAATAAAGGAAATTGGTTAGAAGAAAATATGAGACAAGCAACAAAGAATGTGATAGAAGGATCAATGAGCCTGGGAGCAGCAATATATATTGCTAAAACATTAATATTGACTCTGTATAAGTTGATGTTGCAGGAAAAGGCACAAAAACAGAAGAACAAAGCAATAGCAAAGGGACGCAAGACTAACATTAATAAAACTATAAATAGAGAACGTAGCTCTAACTTTGTGTCAACAGAAACTGGAAATAGTGAAGAGCCTTAGAAGACTAAAATAAAATAAAATTTTGGAACCAAAACAAGTGCCGATTGAAGTGTTCTAACAGAGTGTATCATTTGTTTAGAAATGACAGACGAGGCTTGGGTTCGGTGTGTATCGTGTAAGAGTTGGACACATATTGAATGTACAGGGCAAGAGAACATTGATTCTTATAGATGTGATCACTGTGTTTATAAAGAATGTTTCATTTTTATTTTGTTGCGATAATCTCTAGAGAACGTTTTGAAAAATATATTATCACATTACCTTGTTCTGTTTTATCTCAAAAATACAATAATTATGATAAGAATAATTATGTTGTGATTTATCATGCAGTTCCTCTTCCTTTATTTAGAAATATGTATTTATTTACGTCTGTCTGGTACTGGGAAACACTTTTTGAGATGCGCAGTTGTCACTATTGTTTTCTTTAGTTATTAAAAGTCAACATGACTCACGTTCATGAATGTTCATTACTGTATGTTACTAGCTTCATGATAATACTGTGACTTTGTGGGTTCGTGAAATGATAAAACGAGGTTACAAAACACAAAAACTACACTTTATTCTCCTCGAAATACACTGTTCATCATTACAAAATTGCTAGAACCTCAAAACTGTCTATTTTTCCAACACTACATTCAACTGTCTCTCACTTCCGGTAACGATCGGCCATCATTTTTCATCGGCTTCGCGAGCCTACCACCAGGGTGACACTGCTCCCTCCTCAAGGCTGGTCGTCCCGAACAGCGCCTTCGTAGTGGGCCAGGCGATCCAGGTGTACCACCAACATCTTTCCTCGGGGCACCTTCTGGATCGAACCCGCTGTCCGGCCTTCTGGTCGCGCCGTCACCATTACTTCGCTCCTCGCGGGGACAACCACGTCTTCGCTCAAGACGACCCCGCCAATTCCAAGGCGCTCTTCTGGTTGACGGAGTATAACCTCTTCCCCGTTGAGCCTTAGGACCGTCCTGCCGACGTCGACCCTGAGGGCATCCAGTCCCAGGATGACCTCCTCAGCCACCTTCGCGACGAACACCCACAGATGCACGGCACACCGTCCCAAGGTCAGCTCCAGCAGGGCCTCCTTCTACACAGGCATGGTGTCGCCCGATGCTGTCACAAGCTCGTATGGTCGGCTCGGCTTCCTCGTCGGCAAACCCTTCGCCACGTCAGGTCTGATGATGGTCACGGCCGCCCCGGTGTCCACCAGCACGCGGCACGGCTTTCCTCTTACCCAGCCGTCCGCGATGAGGTTGTCATCCATCCCCGGCTGACGGCGCGGATTGTCACTCGAGGGGATGGTGGTAATGTCGCCGACGTACCCCTCTCCACGACGGCCCTTACTCGTTTTCCGGCTGCTCTTCCTGGTGTGGGCAGTCTCTCCGCAGGTGCCCGGGCTGTCCGCACCCCCAACGCAGGCCACTAGGTGTTCGCCGGCGTCCCTCAGCTGGTCTTCTGTCTCCGGCGTAGCGGGCACTCCTCGGTCTCGACGTCTGGATAGATGTTACTTTGGCCGCCTCCATCCTTAATGCCGCTGTCAGCGCCTCGTGGATGGTTTTATAATCGCCGAGCATTAGGCGCTGACGAATCTCCGTGTCCCGTACCCCGTCGACAAAGTTGTAGGCGGCTTCCCGGGATACGAACTCCAGTGGCAGGTCAACCAAGGCCTTGCTAGCCAGCTGCTCGATCACTATGGCGAACTCCTGCAGCGTCTCCCCCGGCTGCTGTGACCCTGCCTTTAGCTGGCTGCAGTATGCTGCGGCTAAGCGGTGGTTCCCGAAACGATTCTCCAGGGCCTCCCAGTTGCCCTTGGGCGCTGCCGTTGTCTGCACCGCGTTTAGGACTTCCGCGGCCCGTCCCTGGAGGCTGGCTATTAACTGTGTGGCCTCCTCCTCCGGTGACCATCTGTTGTGCTTGGCCACTGTGTCGAACTGGCGGCGGAAGACCTCGAATGTTGACGCGCCGTCATATTTCGGAGGTTTGACGTGCGCCGATGTTGTGTCGCGTCCCGGTGCGTCAGCCTTCAAATCCTTCAGTCTCCTGCCGACGACGTCCTCCACCATGGCGTTCAGGGACTTGACGCTGCTGTCGGCCTTTCCCTCCAGGTTGCTTACGCGGTTCGCGAGGTCTTCGACGTCTTCAACCATGGCGTTCAGGGACTTGGCGTTACTGTCGGCCTTTTCCTCTAGGTCATTGAAGCGGTTCGCCAGGTCCTCGACGCGCTCGTCCACTTGGCCCATCCGCTTGCCTAGCTCCGTCACGTCATCCCTCACGCCGGCCAAATGTTCCTCAAATTTGGCGGCGAGGACCTCGTTCGCCTCCTTCATTTCCGTGGCCAGACTGTCGTTCGCTGCCTTCATTTCTGTGGTCAATTCGGTCTTTATTTCTTTCAACTCTGCGGCCAGGTTGTTATTTGCCGCTTCTGTTTTTGTTGTTAACTCGTTCATCTTCGCGACCAAGTTGTTATTTGCCGCTTTCGACTTCGCTGTTAATTCGCTCATCTTCTGCAAATGCATTTCCAATGCCGATTCCATGGCCATAATGTTCGGTGATGTTGTTAACCCACTTCTGACACCAGTTGTGACTTTGTGGGTTCGTGAAATGATAAAACGAGGTTACAAAACACAAAAACTACACTTTATTCTCCTCGAAATACACTGTTCACCATTACAAAATTACTAGAACCTCAAAACTGTTTATTTTTCCAACTCTACATTCAACTGTCTCTCACTTCCGGTAACGATCGGCCATCATTTTTCATCGGCTTCGCGAGCCTACCACCAGGGTGACAATACCAACACGCTACTTGATCTCCATTGCATTTTCTTTAAATTTTGAAAAAAAAAAAAAAAAAAAAACTTAGGTTTGCGGTACTGGGTGCATTTCCCCTACAATATGCGAAAAAAACACCATATTTTAAAGTACATCTTGACATTGAAAATGTTCAGTTACTCGAAGTTATCAAATAATTCTTCTGTGTTTCCGCTAAGCAGTTATGGCAAATAATGTTGGCATTTTTCTCACACAGAAAGGAGCGCTGCATTTCCCATTTGCATATTTAGTTTACTGTTATTTTTTTCAATTTATTATTTGGCTGATCAGCACTATTCCTATACAAGCCATTTTTTATAGATCACGCACACATTCGCACCCTCATTTTTTTTTGTAAACACCTCTCTATATTAACTGATGGCCTTTTTTTACTTCACTTTTTGTATAATTGTCTTAAGTGATCATTTTAAATATCTCTAAAGAAAGAAAGACTATGGAAGAAGTGTTTCCTAATTTTTTTATTTATTTTATGATTTATTTTTGTATTTCTTATATTTTTATATATAAATATATTTTTTATATTTTATTTCATGTTTATATTTTTATATATACATTTTCTTAACTGTTTTATTTTTTTTAATTTTTTTTAAAGACGGGAACGGGTACAGGGTAAGTGGTTTCGAACATTTCTTGTTTTATTGGCTTGTACTGTGAGACATATGAAGGGTTCTATTTGCTTAAATGGTTATTAGATCTGCATTTGTTCCAAGTGATATATGTATGGCTCCTTGCCATTGATAAATTTACATAAGTACTACATACAAATTAGCAACTGAGGAATAACTGTCCTCTAGCGTATACAATAGGTGATAAATTTATAACATAAACAAACAGAAAACAATTAAGAACACATTTAAATGAAAGATAATAAAAGACAAAGTATATAACAGGATAACTAACACATAGAATAACATAAATAAGATGGATAACAATTGAACAGAGAGGTTAGATATGCTAGGCTAGATTATGTTCAGTGGTGTTATGAGAAAAGTAGAGGCTATACTTTGAATCAGTGAGTAGGATGTCTTGAGGTAGTTTCGTTGTCCAATGTCATAGGTTACAGCGCCTGGTACTTCGGATAATCTAACGAAGAATGTCTTTGATATCAATTTGAAGTACAGATGTATGGGAAGAATACCAAGTTCCTGATGGAGTTGATCATTTCTAATGAACCATGGAGCCTTTGTAATACTGCGGAGAAATTTATTTTGTATAACCTGAAGTCGATGAATGTCCACCTCATACAGGAGCAGCGTAAGAAATTATGGGGCGTATAAGAGACTTGTAGATCAATATTGAGCGCTCCAGACCAAGCTGTGATTTCTTCTGTAGCAATGGATATAGGTTTTTAATTATATAAATGGCTATTGTGGAAATGTAAGTTATATCAGAATTCCAGGTTAATTTAGTGTCAAGCATTACGCCTAAATATTTGACTGGTGTTTCTGGAGGCTTCCATGTTAGTTGATTTCCCTGCAGATCTAATGGTACTGTTATGTTTGCCTTTACTGCAGGGTTCATATCGTTTCCTTTTCAGTGATTCTGATGCATTCGGCATCTCATCTGCTGTTGTTTGTTCAGCTTTATACGAAAGAATGATCATAATTTTTTTACGGTCATAATTTTTCGCAGTGAAACTCAACCTTATTATATTCTGTTAGCTTAATGTGAAACAAACACGCCGTAGTAGTTTCATTGTTGGTACTCCTGGTTCCCTCCTGTGAGAACCAGGCAAGTTCAGACATGTTCAGTATCGCCTACCGTTGTAATGGAGGTAACATGCAGTTAAAGTTGATGTTAGAGGAAGATCCGGAGTTTCTTTCAAACGTAATCACTGCTGATGAAACTTGGCTACATCATTTTGATCCTGAGAGCAAACAGCAAAGCTCAGTGTGGAAATATCCTTCACCACAAACCCCCAAAAAAGCAAAAGTGGTTCCTTCTGCTGGGAAAGTTATGGTTATCTTATTCTTTGATATTCATGGAATGGTTTAGCAGTATGTTGTAGCTGCACACACATCAGTAACTGGACAATACTACAGGGATGTCCTGAAAACATTGCAAGTCCATATCAGGCGCAAAAGACCACATTTCCGTGAAGCAGGCTGGATGCTGCAACACGATAATGCACGGCCGCATGTTGCCAATGTTGTTGCTGAATATCTTGCAAAAATCAACGTGAATTGCATCCCTTACCCTCCCTATAGTCCGGATTTAGCCCCATGTGACTTTTTGCTGTTTCCTAACTTGAAGAAACGTCTTCGTAGGAGGCATTATCCATCATCAGAAGCAGTGGTGAAGGCTGCGGAGGCGATTTTGAAGGATCTCTCGAAAATGGTTTCCAGCATGGCTTTGAGGACTGGCAGAAACACTGGGACAAGTGCATCGCATTCAGGGGAGACTATTTTGAGAATGACCATTAAAATTTTGAGGATGAGTAAAGATACGTTCTCAAAAAAATTGTGATCATTCTTAATTGAACAGCCCTCTATTTCTTTAGAAGTTCTAAAGCTAAGTAAAACTAACGGATGTATTTCAAATATTCCTTTCTTATGGAATAATTATTTTGCTTTCTAAGAAAGAGAACCCTAGAATAATATCTGCAATACTCAACATATGGTAAAAGATTACCATTGGCCACCTTCTTATTTATCTGACTACATTGTACGTAGCACAAAATTTATCTATTACTTCAACTCCAGATATAGCAGCGTTGTAATGCATGATTATTTCAGGCTTTTTGCTTGCGCCGTCTGACAGTTGGTACGATGAAACATGTAGAATTGAGATCAAAACTACTGTTTCTGAATCTAATGATCTGGTTTCCTCTTTATCTGAGAATCACAATCATCTGATTGGTACAAATTGTCATCCAATGGTAAGACATCGTCATCGCAAAGTAGACGATGTGCTTCTTCCAAAACCTTGAGATTCTGTAGATCATACCGTTTACTGATATACATCACTAGGGTCCGGATTTTGATGAAAACTCATCTTTTTTCTGAGTAGTCACAGCTTATTGGAAATAAGTGCGTTCTGCAACAAACAATTTAGATATGTATGGTTTAATGGGTTATCAAAATGCATTTTTTTCCACATTTTTATAATTTTCCGGTCATTTTCTTCCGTTTTCGCGAATTTATAAGACATTTTCATCTGTAGCTGCATTCGACAGGCCCGGGTTCGATTCCAGGAGCGGACCTGACGCTGGCTCTGACTCGAAATTAAGGAATGCAATGTCTAAAGAATCGTGATGGATTTCAAAGGAATGTATATTTGTGAAGAATGGTTACATATCTACACAGATGGATCTAACTTGTACAACAACTCAGG
This sequence comes from Mantis religiosa, assembly GCA_030765055.1. NCBI lineage: Eukaryota > Metazoa > Arthropoda > Insecta > Mantodea > Mantidae > Mantis > Mantis religiosa. The sequence continues at coordinate 33,063,309 of CM060947.1, forward strand.
AGCAGGAATTAAGTGTGCACTGTTCTCATTCTATCAACCAGCAGGATACCACACAACAAATTTTGATGCAGAAATAACGGCTATTCATATTTCACTGCAACACATTCTATACAGAATAGATAAATTCAAAAATGCTGTCAGACTTTCTGATTCTAAAGCAGTATTATGTGCAATAAGTTCATATAAAATGAGGTCAATCCAAATTAAAGAATGTCACAAAATGATCCAACAATTTCAAAATCTACAGAAAAGAATTATATTACAGTGGATACCTGCACATTGTGGAATTGCTGGAAATGAATCAGCTTATTTTCTTACCAAAAAGAAGCAAATTTAATTCATAACAAAAGTAAGAACTTACCTTTACATCCATAAAAATATTAATCAAAAACAAACAAAACCAATCAATATCTAACAAAGCCAAAGATAAAAAATGGAACATTTTAATTAAAAATCCAGAAATTATTCCAGAAATGCCACGTAAAACTGCAGTAGCAAATTTTAGATTACTTACGGAACATGATTATTTGGCCAAACACTTACACAGAATAGGAATTTATACAAGTCAAAATTGTCCTCTGTGCAACAAAGAACATCTTTTAACCTGTGATGCCCTACCTGCCGGACCCACTACACAGAAATATTGGAGAGCAAGAGAGCTAATGGCTTCATTGCCAAAGTCTAGCACTTGACAAAAAAGAAGAGGAAATGACTGAAGAACATCTTTTAACCTTTGAAGTCCATCTGCCGGACCCACTACACGGAAATATTAGAGAGCAAGAGAGCTAATGGCTTCATTGCCAAAGCCTAGCATTTGGCAACAAAGAAGAGGAAATGACTGAAGAACATCTTTTAACCTTTGAAGTCCACCTGCCGGACCCACTACACAGAAATATTGTAGAGCAAGAGAGCTAATGGCTTCATTGCCAAAGTCTAGCATTTGATAACAAAGAAGAGCAAATGACTGAAGAACATCTTTTAACTTGTGAAGTCCTACCTGCCGGACCCACAACACAGAAATATTGGAGAGCAAGAGAGCTAATGGCTTCATTGCCAAAGCCTAGCATTTGACAACAAAGAAGAGGAAATGACTGAAGAACATCTTTTAACCTGTGAAGCCCTACCTACCTCACCCACTACTCAGAAATATTGGAAAGCAAGAGAGCTAATGGCTTCTTTGCCAAAGCCTGGCATTTGACTACAAAGAAGGGGGAATGACTGAAGAACATCTTTTAACCTGTGAAGTCCCACCTGCCGGACCCACTACACAGAAATGTCGGAGAGCAAGAGAGCTAATGGCTCCATTGCCAAAGCCTGGCATTTGACTACAAAGAAGAGGGAATGACTGAAGAACATCTTTTAACCTGTGAAGTCCCACCTGCCGCACCCACTACACAGAAATATTGGAGAGCAAGAGAGCTAATGGCTTCTTTGCCAAAGCCTGGCATTTGACTACAAAGAAGAGGGAATGACTGAAGAACATCTTTTAACCTGTGAAGTCCCACCTGCCGGACCCACTACACGGAAATATTGGAGAGCAAGAGAGCTAATGGCTTCATTGCCAAAGCCTAGCATTCGACAAAAAGAAGAGGAAATGACTGAAGAACATCTTCTAAACTGTGAAGCCCTACCTGCCGGACCCACTACGCAGAAATATTGGAGAGCAAGAGAGCTAATGGCTTCATTACCAAAGCCTAGCATTTGACCACAAAGAAGAGGGAATGACTAAAGAACATCTTTTAACCTGTGAAGTCCTACCTGCCGGACCCAGTATACAGAAATATTGGAGCGCAAGAGAGCTAATGGCTTCATTGTCAAAGCCTAGCATTTGACAACAAAGAAGAGGAAATGACTGAAAAATATCTTTTAACCTGTGAAGCCCTACCTGCCGGAACCACTACACAGAAATATTAGAGAGCAAGAGAGCCAATGGCTTCATTGCGAAAGCCTAGCATTTGACAACAAAGAAGAGGAAATGACTGAAGAATATATTTTAACCTGTGAAGTCCTACCTGCCGGACCCACTACACAGAAATATTGGAGAGCAAGAGAGCCAATGGCTTCATTGCGAAAGCCTAGCATTTGACAACAAAGAAGAGGAAATGACTGAAGAATATCTTTTTACCTGTGAAGCCCTACCTGCCGGACCCACTACACAGAAATATTGGAGTGCAAGAGAGCTAATGGCTTCATTGCCAAAGCCTAGCATTCGACAAAAAGAAGAGGAAATGACTGAAGAACATCTTCTAACCTGTGAAGTCCTACCTGCCGGACCCACTACACAGAAATTTTGGAAAGCAAGAGAGCTAATGGCTTCATTGTCAAAGCCTAGCATTTGACAACAAAGAAGAGGAAATGACTGAAGAATATCTTTTAACCTGTGAAGCCCTACCTGCCGGAACCACTACACAGAAATATTGGAGAGCAAGAGAGCTAATGGCTTCATTGCCAAAGCCTAGCATTTGACAACAAAGAAGAGGAAATAACTGAAGAACATCTTTTAACCTGCCGGACCTACTACACAGAAATATTGAAGAGCAAGAGAGCTAATGGCTTCATTGCCAAAGCCTAGCATTTGATAACAAAGAAGAGCAAATGACTGAAGAACATCTTTTAACATGTGAAGTCCTACCTGCCGGACCTACTACACAGAAATATTGGAGAGCAAGAGAGCTAATGGCTTCATTGCCAAAGCCCAGCATTTGATAACAAAGAAGAGGAAATGACTGAAGAACATCTTTTAACATGTGAAGTCCTACCTGCCGGACCTACTACACAGAAATGTTGGAGAGCAAGGGAGCTAATGGCTTCATTGCCAAAGCCCAGCATTTGACAACAAAGAAGAGGAAATGACTGAAGAACATCTTTTAACCTGCGAAGTCCTACTTGCCGGAGCTGCTATACAGAAATATTGGAGAGCAAGAGAGCTAATGGCTTCATTGCCAAAGCCTAGCATTTGATAACAAAGAAGAGGAAATGACTGAAGAACATCATTTAACCTGCCGGACCTACTACACAGAAATATTGAAGAGCAAGAGAGCTAATGGCTTCATTGCCAAAGCCTAGCATTTGATAACAAAGAAGAGGGAATGACTGAAGATCATCTTTTAACATGTGAAGTCCTACCTGCGGGACCCACTACACAGAAATATTGGAGAGCAAGAGAGCTAATGGCTTCATTGCCAAAGCCTAGCATTTGATAACAAAGAAGAGGGAATGACTGAAGATCATCTTTTAACATGTGAAGTCCTACCTGCCGGACCCACTACACAGAAATATTGAAGAGCAAGAGAGCTAATGGCTTCATTGCCAAAGCCTAGCATTTGATAACAAAGAAGAGGAAATGACTGAAGAACATCATTTAACCTGCCGGACCTACTACACAGAAATATTGAAGAGCAAGAGAGCTAATGGCTTCATTGCCAAAGCCTAGCATTTGATAACAAAGAAGAGCAAATGACTGAAGAACATCTTTTAACATGTGAAGTCCTACCTGCCGGACCCACTACACAGAAATATTGGAGAGCAAGAGAGCTAATGGCTTCATTGCCAAAGCCTAGCATTTGACAACAAAGAAGAGGGAATGACTGAAGATCATCTTTTAACCTTTGAAGTCCACCTGCCGCACCCACTACACGGAAATATTGGAGAGCAAGAGAGCTAATGGCTTCATTGCCAAAGCCTAGCATTTGATAACAAAGAAGAGGAAATGACTGAAGAACATCATTTAACCTGCCGGACCTACTACACAGAAATATTGAAGAGCAAGAGAGCTAATGGCTTCATTGCCAAAGCCTAGCATTTGATAACAAAGAAGAGGGAATGACTGAAGATCATCTTTTAACATGTGAAGTCCTACCTGCGGGACCCACTACACAGAAATATTGGAGAGCAAGAGAGCTAATGGCTTCATTGCCAAAGCCTAGCATTTGATAACAAAGAAGAGGGAATGACTGAAGATCATCTTTTAACATGTGAAGTCCTACCTGCCGGACCCACTACACAGAAATATTGAAGAGCAAGAGAGCTAATGGCTTCATTGCCAAAGCCTAGCATTTGATAACAAAGAAGAGGAAATGACTGAAGAACATCATTTAACCTGCCGGACCTACTACACAGAAATATTGAAGAGCAAGAGAGCTAATGGCTTCATTGCCAAAGCCTAGCATTTGATAACAAAGAAGAGCAAATGACTGAAGAACATCTTTTAACATGTGAAGTCCTACCTGCCGGACCCACTACACAGAAATATTGGAGAGCAAGAGAGCTAATGGCTTCATTGCCAAAGCCTAGCATTTGACAACAAAGAAGAGGGAATGACTGAAGATCATCTTTTAACCTTTGAAGTCCACCTGCCGCACCCACTACACGGAAATATTGGAGAGCAAGAGAGCTAATGGCTTCATTGCCAAAGCCTAGCATTTCACAACAAAGAACAGGAAATGACTGAAGAACATCTTTCAACCTGTGAAGCCCTGCCTCTAGCATTTGACAACAAAGAAGAAGAAATGACCGAAGAACATCTTTTAACCTGTGAAGCCCTGCCTCTAGCATTTGACAACAAAGAAGAGGAAATGACTGAAGAACATCTTTTAACCTGCGAAGTCCACCTGCCTCACCCACTACACGGAAATATTGGAGAGCAAGAGAGCTAATGGCTTCATTGCCAAAGCCTAGCATTTCACAACAAAGAACAGGAAATGACTGAAGAACATCTTTTAACCTGTGAAGCCCTGCCTCTAGCATTTGACAACAAAGAAGAAGAAATGCCTGAAGAACATCTTTTAACCTGTGAAGCCCTACCTGCCGGACCCACTACACAGAAATATTGGAGAGCAAGAGAGCTAATGGCTTCATTGCCAAAGCCTAGCATTTCACAACAAAGAACAGGAAATGACTGAAGAACATCTTTTAACCTGTGAAGCCCTGCCTCTAGCATTTGACAACAAAGAAGAGGAAATGACTGAAGAACATATTTTAACCTGTGATGCCCTACCTGCTGGACCCACTACACAGAAATATTGGAGAGCAAGAGAGCTAATGGCTTCATTGCCAAAGCCTAGCATTTCACAACAAAGAACAGGAAATGACTGAAGAACATCTTTTAACCTGTGAAGCCCTGCCTCTAGCATTTGACAACAAAGAAGAGGAAATGACTGAAGAACATATTTTAACCTGTGATGCCCTACCTGCTGGACCCACTACACAGAAATATTGGAGAGCAAGAGAGCTAATGGCTTCATTGCCAAAGCCTAGCATTTGAAAACAACAACACTTTTTCATATTTTATAAAATTGAAAATGACCTGATAAATTTTGAATTTATTTAGTAGCAACAGTTGTATTATTTACTAAGAAAGTTAATTTTTAAATGTGGTTATTCAAGCCATATATTCACTCTTTGTCTGTGACAGCTATTAATTTATTATTGTGAAAGAAATTGTTAATTTTAGTTGTCATTTTTCTTTTACGTTTTATGTGCATTTTTTATATTTTAAGAGAATTGTATAGCTCATTTTTAGAGAATTTTTATGTCAACAACTTCCGGGCCCTATTCATGACAAAGAACTAACAGCTTCTTCCACTGTCAGTGTAACTTTGCCCAACTTACTATGGAAGAATACCGTGTCATCAAAATTTATTGGGAGTAGGCGCAAGGGGTCTGCTAGACCCATACAACACCTAACTTCTGTTTTGTCTTTCTCGTAGCTACAATAATAAGAGACATATTTATCGCCACAGAAAACATTTGAGTAAGGTGTACTGCTAGGTGTCCTAGCCAGGCAATTACGTAGGTGCGTTCGTTGGTAAGGTACAATATTTATGCCCGATTACACCAACAGATGTTAAAATCGACGTTAACAAATGTAACGTAACAATTGTCACAGCACTAGAACTAATGTTAAATGTCTTGCATTTCACCAACCTGTTTTTCTTAAAATGTTAACAAACCTGTGTTAACGCCAAGAAACTTGTAAATATCACAGTTATAGAAGGCTATGGATGATTTTCTGAACGTACTCCGATGCGCTTTTGTTTTCATTTTCGTCTGCACAAATGGCGGATGAACAAAATCATAAATAAAGCCGTGAGACAAATTTCTCATCGACGGAGAAAGAATTGATAATTGAAATGGTGACGAAGTGTAACGATATCGTGGAAAATAAGAGGACGGATGCAGTGAATTTAAAAGAGAAAGATGTCGCGGGGAAAATATTGGAAACGAATTTAATTCAAATGCATGTGTCACTACTACAAGCACCAAACAACTTGTCAGTATTACGTAAATTTAAAACGAGGAGCGAAGAAGGACAAGTGACGAGTGACTTGAACGTTTCAAGATTGGAGGTGGACAGTGTATTATCCACATAATTCAGTGAATTATAAAATCGCAAGGTTATTGATTCTTGAAGCAAAGACGAGATCGGCATATTCCTTTCGATGCATGTTCTAACCTCTCTTGTACTTCCGCAGTAATCTTCATAGCAACATGTTTCGACAGTCTATACCTTCGTAAAACAATTTTCTTTGGATAGTTCCTCAAAATCATTTCTCCTCATAGGCCGTACTCTATTACGAATGCCATTTAGACGGTCTTAAATATAGCAAATCGACATCAACAGCTGCGTTCACGCCCGCCATCTTGACTATTTACAATTGTTAAGGACTTAACATTAGAAATTCGGCGTGTTAGTTTAACATGAGGTTAAACACGAGTGTTACGCTAACACTTGTTGGTGAAATGCAATTTTTGTTTTAACTATTGCTAAACTCGTGTTAAGTCTTAACATTTGTTGGTGAAATCGGGCATTAATATAAAGCTTTGGGCCTCCAAGACACCACGTGACTAGCGAAGGGTTAAAATTGGAATATATGAACCAATGAAAATGGTTTTTATTACATTGTTATAGCACATGGTCCATATAATATTTATTTAAAAAGAATAAGAAAGAACAACGAATTTATATGAGCAATGTAACTATTTAGATTAACCTGAACATGTTATTTTTGAGTGTGATAAATATAGTGAACTAGTAGAAGACGGTCGAAGGAAACTGCAAGGAAAATATTTATGGAACATTCGATGTTCAGGTTTCAGGAAAACGCACTGATTATTACAAGTCTATAACAGGGACAGTAAGAAGGCGATCCATCACGAGCTTCTGATGCCGTTGACAAGCGACGCTGGAAGGTTCCTACAGGGATCCGCCCTAAAGATGTCGCGGCAGGCCTTGGGAACCTGAGACACGCCTTGCACCAGCACCGTGCAGCATAACCTTGTAGCACAGTCATTTGTTTTTATTTGTCGCCACGACCTTCACATCGCCCGCCAGGTCCTGGGTTCCTACCCAACCGGAGGAATTCGGTCCACGCATCCATTATAAACGTTACGTAACCCAAGTCTCATATTTCTTACGATATTTGATTTTGTTAATGCCTCTGTGAAATTTGGGAGATCAACAATATGCAAGATATCTAGAAACTTTTGAAATAAAATATACTAGACATGCTTCAAAACTCCATCTTCCATAATGATATCAACAGTTTATTAATGAAATACCTTCAGCCATGCATTTTAAAACTTCATTGACTTCCTCTACTTTTGTATAAACACTTATTGCTCTATCTACTTCAAGATAAACATTATCTTATTGTAGTTACAAGGGAATACAGTAGACTTTAAGTGATAGTCAAATGTTTTGGTCGTTATGTGATGTATACATGACTTTCTCTACTCTTGTACCAACACTTATTGCTCTATCTACTTCAAGATAAACATTATCTTATTGTAGTTACAAGGGAATACAGTAGACTTTAAGTGATAGTCAAATGTTTTGGTCGTTATGTGATGTATACATGACTTTCTCTACTCTTGTACCAACACTTATTGCTCTATCTACTTCAAGATAAACATTATCTTATTGTAGTTACAAGGGAATATAGTAGACTTTAAGTGATACACAAATGTTTTGGTCGTTATGTGATGTGCACATGACTTCCTCTATTCTTGTACAAACACTTATTGCTCTATCTACTTCAAGATAAACATTATCTTACTGTGGTTACAAGGGAATACAGTAGACTTTAAGTGATAGTCAAATGTTTTGGTCGCTATGTGATGTACACATGACTTCCTCTATTCTTGTACAAACACTTGTTGCTCTATCTACTTCAAGATAAACATTATCTTATTGTAGTTACTAGGGAATACAGTAGACTTTAATTGATAGTCAAATGTTTTGGTCGTTATGTGATGTATACATGACTTTCTCTACTCTTGTACAAACACTTATTGCTCTATGTACTTCAAGATAAACATTATCTTATTGTAGTTACAGGGGAATACAGTAGACTTTAAGTGATAGTCAAATATTTTGGTCGTTATGTGATGTATACATGACTTTCTCTACTCTTGTACAAACACTTATTGCTCTATCTACTTCAAGATAAACATTATCTTATTGTAGTTACAAGGGAATACAGTAGACATTAAGTGATAGTCAAATGTTTTGGTCGTTATGTGATGTATACATGACTTTCTCTACTCTTGTACAAACACTTATTGCTCTATCTACTTCAAGATTAACATTATCTTATTGTTGTTACAAGGGAATACAGTAGACTTTAAATGATATCAAATGTTTTAGTCGTTATGTGAGGTATACATGGCTTTCTTCGATCATTAAGTGATGTGTTCTCAGCGGTGCGTGCTTGCGTAATACCCGCTCTCGAGATACCCCCCCCCCCCGACTAACCTAGTGTAACTTTGTGGGTTCTTAGAATTAAAAGTCCAATTTGCCGAAATTCTGTTTTTTGTTTCGGTAGAAATACACTGTTCAATTCTCACGTAACAATATTACATCACATATACAACACAAATTTCCAAGATCGATGACAATAGCAAACGGCGTTGAGTGTATAACATCAGCTCTCGCTACAGCAACACTCTCAGCTTTTTTTTGCTTACCTCTCCTGCGACTGTTTTACTACTACAGCTTATTCTATTGGTGAGTCGTCGCTCCCTTAAATATCTAACTGATAATTTCGAGAGATTTCTTGACCAAAAAGGAATCGAATATTGTATCACCTTGCAGAAGCGTAACCCTATTGGTCTTTTATCTCGCGCTATCTTTATTTCTTCCGGCATACTCCTTATCTCCAGGTTCTTTGTGTACACAAGCTGCGCTATTGCGTTCGGGTTCGCAACAATACTGACAATATCTCTCCTCAAATTTGTTTCCCGTTTTTATTTAAACTGTTCTCGAATTTTTGTTAAGGGCATGTATGACTGAAATTTCATGAAAATCGTGAAAATAACGACTTTTTTATTTTAATTCTATAAAATAATTTAGACATTCCGGAATGTGAAAAATGCATAATTTGCCTCCGAACGCCATTTTTAAATGCTTATTTAAATGTCGGTGGCCTTTAAACTCTTTCAGAGTCACGCCCTCTTTTGCCTACATCCACATTCTTTGTCTGTTTTCCGTTCTTAAATTTTCAATTCAAGAAAAGAAAAATAAGGCTTTCAGACAAAATGGTTGCCTAAAATGTTGCCAATATATCAGAGGCTGGCTTCTACAACATTACTAGAGAGGTGCAAAACAGGAAAAACACAGAATGCCAGTGAATCTTTGCATCATGTCATATGGAATAAGTGCCCAAAGGAAGTTTTCATATCAAAACAAAAATTGGATCTTGCTGTTATTAAAAGCATCAGTGAGTTTAACATGGGTAGTCTTAAGTCATTGGAGCTGCAGCAAAATATCAGAGGTGAAAGTGTAGTAAACTCAGCAAGGAAAACTTCAGTGCAGCGAGATCAGACTCGTATCCTGCAAAGCAAGAAGCGAAGTTGTGCAGAAGAAAAGCAACATCTAAAGAAGAAACAGGTGGAAAAAGCAGCAACAGAGGAGAGGAAAAAGAAATCTGAGGGTCCAAACTATCAGCCTGGTGGATTTTAATGTGAGTTATGCAATCAAATCTTTAATCGCTGTTTTCTCAATGTTCATATTTTCAGCATTTTTCTTCCTGTAAAATGCTCCTTGCGATGCAGTTTTTGTACTACATTCATGAAATTTCCTACACAGGTTCAGAATATCATGAGGAATGGAAATTGCCCTAGGTTTTATTGTGAAATGTATATAAGCATATATTTTTAATTTTCAAACACAAAACTTACAGTTTTTTAGACAAAAAAAGAATATTTGTAAATTAAAAAAAAAATTGTGACCTAAACTAAAGGAGACACAGAAAAACCCGGAGCAATTTCAAAAAGTTTGTGTATTATGAACATAGGGTTAAAATATTAGACCAAAATTCGAAATATTTTGTCGCAAGGGTCTTTTTTAGTGACGTAACAAAAACATACAAAATTTATCATAATTTCTAAACTGCTGGAGGAGAATGGTTTAAATTTAGGTTGTCACATGTTTACATTATACTACACCTATGGTGTAAATTTGAAAAAGCTAGCATTATTAGTTCAGAATTTGAAAATTTCAGTCATTCATACCCTTAAAGGATTGTTTGCTAGATAATAAAATAACTTATAATATTTTAAAAACAATTATTTTATTTGCCAACATGTTTATGTCTGTTATTTTACCCCCTTACAGTTGTATACTTTGTACATTTGATAGCCACATTGGTTGACAGTTTCTGTCAGCGTCTGTGCCATGGACTTTTGCGCTTGAGGTAAACGTTGGTCTTGCGATGTTGCTGTATCCAGGACATCTCGTGCTCCACCAGAAGTACCACTAAGGACAGGGCGGTGCCAGCAGCGAGGACTGCCAGTAGGGGTAGGATGTCCTCGAATGAAACACGAACCATGGGGTCTCTTGGTGCAGGTAGTGTCTGGGGCAACGTCTCAAGTCGTAGCTTGCTGAGGACCCCAGCTGCCTTCATCTTGAGCAAACTGCAACAATATCACACCTTAACATAGGTTGGTACGAGGGCTGTTCAATAAAGAATGATCATAATTTTTTACGCTCATAATTTTTCGCACTAAAATTCAATCTTATTATATTCTTTAGCTTAATGTGAAACAAACACCCCGTAGTAGTTTCATTGTTGGTACTCCTGCTTCCCGACTGTGAGTACCAGGTAAGTTCAGACATGTTCAGTATCGCCTACCTCTGTAATGGAGGTAACACGCGAGGAACAATATGCGGTTTTGAAATTCTGTTTTTGTCTTAACAAATCTTTAGTTCAGGCCTATACAATGTTACAGGAGGCCTATTGAGAGTCTACTCTACCCTACAGCACAGCTCCAAGGTTGTTTAAAATGTTTAAAGAGGAGAGACAATCAATTTCAAAGGAAGTTGGACCCGGTGCTCCAGTTACTGCTCTTACGGAAGAAAGCATCAACATCAACAGGGTTCAAATTTTTATTTATAGATTAATAAATATACCCATGAATAAAACGGGATTTAATAAAGAATATAAACATATTAGTACTGCTTTAATTAATGGTTTTAATAAAGACTATACAAAAGAAGATTAAAAAGATTTAAATTTTTAAAAAACTGTTGATGATATTTCTACCCTTAAAAATAAAAGACGATTATAATTTAAAAAAGATTACTTACCATCCTTGGTTTAATAAACTAAAACTAACTTGAATTTTTAAATTTTTTTAAAGAGTTTGATATACTTTAGTTCCTCAAAATAAATATAGTTTTAAAAATTTACTATATTTCCCTAAAAATATAAAATTCCTAATAATAAAAAAGCTGGTATTTATCAGTTTAATTGTTTAGATTGTGATCAGGTTTACATTGGTAGGATGAAACGTAATTTGGAAATCAGAACGAAAGAGGATTTTCGTAACATTAGGTATAAAGACGCTGATAAATCGATCGCAGCAGATCATTTTTGGTCATTTAACCATAATATAAATCCTGGAGTTAAATTATTAAATGGTCCGATAGATATAATGATTTGGGAAAATATATTTGTTTTAAAAAATAAACATCGCGTAATGAATTTTGAAACACCAGCAGTTGATTCTGTTCTTAAGTTTGTTTCGTCTGGCCCCGCAGCTCAGTCGGTAGAGCTAGGGGTCCCGGGTTCGATTCCCGGCGGTGGGGGTGGGGATTTTTCTCCGACCAAGAAAATTCCCCATCTTCTCCAAGAGTCTAGAAGTATGAATGAAAGTGCGAATGTGTGCGAGATCTAATGATTTAAACTAAAGATAACGAGTTAGCACCTTCAGTATGTTCCAAAGGAGAACGGCCGCCGATATGACCATTGTAGTTAAAGGCGGGGTATAAATGTGTACGTGATCTAATGATTAAAACCCAACGAATGCGAGTTAACACCTTCGATATGTTCCAAAGGAGAACAGCCGCCGATATGACCATTGCAGTTAAAGGCGAGGTATAAATGTGCACGTGATCTAATGATTAAAACCCAACGAATGCGAGTTAACACCTTCGATATGTTCCAAAGGAGAACAGTCGCCGATATGACCATTGTAGTTAAAGGCGGGGTATAAATGTGTACGTGATCTAATGATTAAAACCCAACGAATACGAGTTATCACCTTCGATATGTTCCAAAGGAGAACAGCCGCCGATATGACCATTGCAGTTAAAGGTGAGGTATAAATGTGTACGTGATCTAATGATTAAAACCCAACGAATGCGAGTTAACACCTTCGATATGTTCCAAAGGAGAACAGCCGCCGATATGACCATTGCAGTTAAAGGTGAGGTATAAATGTGTACGTGATCTAAGGATTAAAACCCAACGAATACGAGTTAACACCTTCGATATGTTCCAAAGGAGAACAGCCGCCGATATGACCATTGCAGTTAAAGGTGAGGTATAAATGTGTACGTGATCTAATGATTAAAACCCAACGAATACGAGTTAACATCTTCGATATGTTCCAAAGGAGAACGGCCGCCGATATGACCATTGTAGTTAAAGGCGGAGTATAAATATGTACGTGATCTAATGATTAAAACCCAACGAATACGAGTTAACACCTTCGATATGTTCCAAAGGAGAACGGCCGCCGATATGACCATTGTAGTTAAAGGCGGGGTATAAATGTGTACGTGATCTAATGATTAAAACCCAACGAATACGAGTTAACATCTTCGATATGTTACAAAGGAGAACGGCCGCCGATATGACCATTGTAGTTAAAGGCGAGGTATAAATGTGTACGTGATCTAATGATTATAACCCAACGAATGCGAGTTAACACCTTCGATATGTTCCAAAGGAGAACGACCGCCGATATGACAATTGCAGTTAAAGGCGAGGTATAAATGTGTACGTGATCTAATGATTAAAACCCAACGAATGCGAGTTAACACCTTCGATATGTTACAAAGGAGAACGGCCGCCGATATGACCATTGTAGTTAAAGGCGAGGTATAAATGTGTACGTGATCTGATGATTAAAACCCAACGAATACGAGTTAACGCCTTCGATATGTTCCAAAGGAGAACGGCCGCCGATATGACCATTGTAGTTAAAGGCGAGGTATAAATGTGTACGTGATCTAATGATTAAAACCCAACGAATGCGAGTTAACACCTTCGATATGTTCCAAAGGAGAACAGCCGCCGATATGACCATTGCAGTTAAAGGCGAGGTATAAATGTGTACGTGATCTAATGATTAAAGCCCAACGGATACGAGTTAGCATCTTCGATATGTTCCAAAGGAGAACGGCCGCCGATATGACCATTGCAGTTAAAGGCGAGGTATAAATGTGTACGTGATCTAATGATTAAAACCCAACGAATACGAGTTAACATCTTCGATATGTTCCAAAGGAGAACAGCCGCCGATATGACCATTGCAGTTAAAGGCGAGGTATAAATGTGTACGTGATCTAATGATTAAAACCCAACGAATGCGAGTTAACACCTTCGATATGTTCCAAAGGAGAACAGTCGCCGATATGACCATTGCAGTTAAAGGCGGGGTATAAATGTGTACGTGATATAATGATTAAAACCCAACGAATGCGAGTTAACACCTTCGATATGTTCCAAAGGAGAACAGCCGCCGATATGACCATTGCAGTTAAAGGCGAGGTATAAATGTGTACGTGATCTAATGATTAAAACCCAACGAATGCGAGTTAACACCTTCGATATGTTCCAAAGGAGAACAGTCGCCGATATGACCATTGTAGTTAAAGGCGGGGTATAAATGTGTACGTGATATAATGATTAAAACCCAACGAATGCGAGTTAACACCTTCGATATGTTCCAAAGGAGAACAGCCGCCGATATGACCATTGCAGTTAAAGGCGAGGTATAAATGTGTACGTGATCTAATGATTAAAACCCAACGAATGCGAGTTAACACCTTCGATATGTTCCAAAGGAGAACAGTCGCCGATATGACCATTGTAGTTAAAGGCGGGGTATAAATGTGTACGTGATCTAAGGATTAAAACCCAACGAATGCGAGTTAACACCTTCGATATGTTCCAAAGGAGAACAGCCGCCGATATGACCATTGCAGTTAAAGGCGAGGTATAAATGTGTACGTGATCTAATGATTAAAACCCAACGAATGCGAGTTAACACCTTCGATATGTTCCAAAGGAGAACAGTCGCCGATATGACCATTGTAGTTAAAGGCGGGGTATAAATGTGTACGTGATCTAAGGATTAAAACCCAACGAATACGAGTTAACACCTTCGATATGTTCCAAAGGAGAACAGCCGCCGATATGACCATTGCAGTTAAAGGTGAGGTATAAATGTGTACGTGATCTAATGATTAAAACCCAACGAATACGAGTTAACATCTTCGATATGTTCCAAAGGAGAACGGCCGCCGATATGACCATTGTAGTTAAAGGCGAGGTATAAATGTGTACGTGATCTAATGATTAAAACCCAACGAATACGAGTTAACACCTTCGATATGTTCCAAAGGAGAACGGCCGCCGATATGACCATTGCAGTTAAAGGTGAGGTATAAATGTGTACGTGATCTAATGATTAAAACCCAACGAATACGAGTTAACATCTTCGATATGTTCCAAAGGAGAACGGCCGCCGATATGACCATTGTAGTTAAAGGCGAGGTATAAATGTGTACGTGATCTAATGATTAAAACCCAACGAATACGAGTTAACACCTTCGATATGTTCCAAAGGAGAACGGCCGCCGATATGACCATTGTAGTTAAAGGCGGGGTATAAATGTGTACGTGATCTAATGATTAAAACCCAACGAATACGAGTTAACATCTTCGATATGTTACAAAGGAGAACGGCCGCCGATATGACCATTGTAGTTAAAGGCGAGGTATAAATGTGTACGTGATCTAATGATTAAAACCCAACGAATGCGAGTTAACACCTTCGATATGTTACAAAGGAGAACGGCCGCCGATATGACCATTGTAGTTAAAGGCGAGGTATAAATGTGTACGTGATCTGATGATTAAAACCCAACGAATACGAGTTAACACCTTCGATATGTTCCAAAGGAGAACGACCGCCGATATGACAATTGCAGTTAAAGGCGAGGTATAAATGTGTACGTGATCTAATGATTAAAACCCAACGAATGCGAGTTAACACCTTCGATACGTTCCAAAGGAGAACAGCCGCCGATATGACCATTGTAGTTAAAGGCGAGGTATAAATGTGTACGTGATCTAATGATTATAACCCAACGAATACGAGTTAACACCTTCGATATGTTCCAAAGGAGAACGGCCGCCGATATGACCATTGTAGTTAAAGGCGGGGTATAAATGTGTACGTGATCTAATGATTATAACCCAACGAATACGGGTTAACATCTTCGATATGTTCCAAAGGAGAACGGCCGCCGATATGACCATTGCAGTTAAAGGCGAGGTATAAATGTGTACGTGATCTAATGATTAAAACCCAACGAATACGAGTTAACATCTTCGATATGTTCCAAAGAAGAACGGCCGCCGATATGACCATTGTAGTTAAAGGCGAGGTATAAATGTGTACGTGATCTAATGATTAAAACCCAACGAATACGAGTTAACACCTTCGATATGTTCCAAAGGAGAACGGCTGCCGATATGACCATTGCAGTTAAAGGCGGGGTATAAATGTGTACGTGATCTAATGATTATAACCCAACGAATACGGGTTAACATCTTCGATATGTTCCAAAGGAGAACGGCCGCCGATATGACCATTGCAGTTAAAGGCGGGGTATAAATGTGTACGTGATCTAATGATTAAAACCCAACGAATACGAGTTAACACCTTCGATATGTTCCAAATGACAACGGCCGCCGATATGACCATTGCAGTTAAAGGCGGGGTATAAATGTGTACGTGATCTAATGATTAAAACCCAACGAATACGAGTTAACACCTTCGATATGTTCCAAAGGAGAACGGTCGCCGATATGACCATTGTAGTTAAAGGCGAGGTATAAATGTGTAAGTGATCTAATGATTAAAACCCAACGAATACGAGTTATCACCTTCATATGTTCCAAAGGAGAACGGTCGCCGATATGACCATTGCAGTTAAAGGCGGGGTATAAATGTGTACGTGATCTAATGATTAAAACCCAACGAATACGAGTTAACACCTTCGATATGTTCCAAAGGAGAACGACCGCCGATATGACCATTGTAGTTAAAGGCGAGGTATAAATGTGTACGTGATCTAATGATTAAAACCCAACGAATACGAGTTATCACCTTCGATATGTTCCAAAGGAGAACGGCCGCCGATATGACCATTGTAGTTAAAGGCGGGGTATAAATGTGTACGTAATCTAATGATTAAAACCCAACGAATACGAGTTAACACCTTCGGAATGTTCCAAAGGAGAACGACCGCCGATATGGCCATTGCAGTTAAAGGCGGGGTATAAATGTGTACGTGATGTAATGATTAAAACACAACGAATACGAGTTAACACCTTCGATATGTTCCAAATGAGAACGGCCGCCGATATGACCATTGTAGTTCAAGGCGGGGTATAAATGTGTACGTGATCTAATGATTAAAACCCAACGAATACGAGTTATCACCTTCATATGTTCCAAAGGAGAACGGCCGCCGATATGATCATTGCAGTTAAAGGCGAGGTATAAATGTGTAAGTGATCTAATGATTAAAACCCAACGAATACGAGTTATCACCTTCGATATGTTCCAAAGAAGAACGACCGCCGATATGACCATTGTAGTTAAAGGCGGGGTATAAATGTGTACGTGATCTAATGATTAAAACCCAACGAATACGAGTTAACACCTTCGATATGTTCCAAAGGAGAACGGCCGCCGATATGACCATTGTAGTTAAAGGCGGGGTATAAATGTGTACGTGATCTAATGATTAAAACCCAACGAATACGAGTTATCACCTTCGATATGTTCCAAAGAAGAACGACCGCCGATATGACCATTGTAGTTAAAGGCGGGGTATAAATGTGTACGTGATCTAATGATTAAAACCCAACGAATACGAGTTAACACCTTCGATATGTTCCAAAGGAGAACGGCCGCCGATATGACCATTATAGTTAAAGGCGGGGTATAAATGTGTACGTGATCTAATGATTAAAACCCAACGAATACGAGTTAACACCTTCGATATGTTCCAAAGAAGAACGACCGCCGATATGACCATTGTAGTTAAAGGCGGGGTATAAATGTGTACGTGATCTAATGATTAAAACCCAACGAATACGAGTTATCACCTTCGATATGTTCCAAAGGAGAACGGCCGCCGATATGACCATTGTAGTTAAAGGCGGGGTATAAATGTGTACGTGATCTAATGATTAAAACCCAACGAATACGAGTTATCACCTTCGATATGTTCCAAAGAAGAACGACCGCCGATATGACCATTGTAGTTAAAGGCGGGGTATAAATGTGTACGTGATCTAATGATTAAAACCCAACGAATACGAGTTATCACCTTCGATATGTTCCAAAGGAGAACGGCCGCCGATATGACCATTGTAGTTAAAAGCGGGGTATAAATGTGTACGTGATCTAATGATTAAAACCCAACGAATACGAGTTAACACCTTCGGAATGTTCCAAAGGAGAACGACCGCCGATATGGCCATTGCAGTTAAAGGCGGGGTATAAATGTGTACGTGATGTAATGATTAAAACACAACGAATACGAGTTAACACCTTCGATATGTTCCAAATGAGAACGGCCGCCGATATGACCATTGTAGTTAAAGGCGGGGTATAAATGTGTACGTGATCTAATGATTAAAACCCAACGAATACGAGTTATCACCTTCATATGTTCCAAAGGAGAATGGCCGCCGATATGATCATTGCAGTTAAAGGCGAGGTATAAATGTGTAAGTGATCTAATGATTAAAACCCAACGAATACGAGTTAACACCTTCGATATGTTCCAAAGGAGAACGGCCGCCGATATGACCAATGCAGTTAAAGGCAGGGTATAAATGTGTACGTGATCTAATGATTAAAACCCAACGAAAATGAGTTAACACCTTCGATATGTTCCAAAGGAGAACAGCCGCCGATATGATCATTGTAGTTAAAGGCGAGGTATAAATGTGTACGTGATCTAATGATTAAAACCCAACGAAAATGAGTTAACACCTTCGATATGTTCCAAAGGAGAACAGCCGCCGATATGACCATTGTAGTTAAAGGCGAGGTATAAATGTGTACGTGATCTAATGATTAAAACCCAACGAATACGAGTTATCACCTTCAATATGTTCCAAAGGAGAACGGCCGCCGATATGACCATTGTAGTTAAAAGCGGGGTATAAATGTGTACGTGATCTAATGATTAAAACCCAACGAATACGAGTTAACACCTTCGGAATGTTCCAAAGGAGAACGACCGCCGATATGGCCATTGCAGTTAAAGGCGGGGTATAAATGTGTACGTGATCTAATGAATAAAACCCAACGAATACGAGTTAACACCTTCGATACGTTCCAAAGGAGAACGGCCGCCGATATGACCATTGGAGTTAAAGGCGGGGTATAAATGTGTACGTGATCTAATGATTAAAACCCAACGAATACGAGTTATCACCTTCATATGTTCCAAATGAGAACGGCCGCCGATATGACCATTGTAGTTAAAGGCGGGGTATAAATGTGTACGTGATCTAATGATTAAAACCCAACGAATACGAGTTAACACCTTCGATATGTTCCAAAGGAGAACGGCCGCCGATATGACCATTGTAGTTAAAGGCGAGGTATAAATGTGTACGTGATCTAATGATTAAAACCCAACGAATACGAGTTAACACCTTCGATATGTTCTAAAGGAGAACGGCCGCCGATATGACCATTGTAGTTAAAGGCGAGGTATAAATGTGTACGTGATCTAATGATTAAAACCCAACGAATACGAGTTATCACCTTCATATGTTCCAAAGGAGAACGGCCGCCGATATGACCATTGTAGTTAAAAGCGGGGTATAAATGTGTACGTGATCTAATGATTAAAACCCAACGAATACGAGTTAACACCTTCGGAATGCTCCAAAGGAGAACGACCGCCGATATGGCCATTGCAGTTAAAGGCGGGGTATAAATGTGTACGTGATGTAATGATTAAAACACAACGAATACGAGTTAACACCTTCGATATGTTCCAAATGAGAACGGCCGCCGATATGACCATTGTAGTTAAAGGCGGGGTATAAATGTGTACGTGATCTAATGATTAAAACCCAACGAATACGAGTTATCACCTTCATATGTTCCAAAGGAGAACGGCCGCCGATATGATCATTGCAGTTAAAGGCGAGGTATAAATGTGTAAGTGATCTAATGATTAAAACCCAACGAATACGAGTTAACACCTTCGATATGTTCCAAAGGAGAACGGCCGCCGATATGACCAATGCAGTTAAAGGCAGGGTATAAATGTGTACGTGATCTAATGATTAAAACCCAACGAAAATCAGTTAACACCTTCGATATGTTCCAAAGGAGAACAGCCGCCGATATGATCATTGTAGTTAAAGGCGAGGTATAAATGTGTACGTGATCTAATGATTAAAACCCAACGAAAATGAGTTAACACCTTCGATATGTTCCAAAGGAGAACAGCCGCCGATATGACCATTGCAGTTAAAGGCGGGGTATAAATGTGTACGTGATCTAATGATTAAAACCCAACGAATACGAGTTAACACCTTCGATATGTTCCAAAGCAGAACGGCCGCCGATATGACCATTGTAGTTAAAGGCGGGGTATAAATGTGTACGTGATCTAATGATTAAAACCCAACGATTACGAGTTAACACCTTCGATATGTTCCAAAGCAGAACGGCCGCCGATATGACCATTGTAGTTAAAGGCGGAGTATAAATGTGTACGTGATCTAATGATTAAAACCCAACGAATACGAGTTAACACCTTCGATATGTTTCAAAGCAGAACGGCCGCCGATATGACCATTGTAGTTAAAGGCGGGGTATACATGGAACAAGGAAAAAGAAAAGTTTGTTTCGTTTCCAGATTTTGGTAATACTGTAAAAACATAATAACATAGTAACTTCCTTAACAACATATTTGTTTTCTCCTGTGCTTTTCTTTGATGTGGATAAGAATCCGTGAAATCAATTTCAACTTCAACTAATTCAACTAATAAGAAAAATCGACATAATTTTTCTTAAGATAAGTGAAACTTTTGTTACAAATAGTTATAGTTGTATAATTTGTTATCTAAATTTTGTGATTGTTTATCAAAAACTGAAGACTTACCCATGCTCCCAATGTACGCAACATTAGTCATTTCATCCTGTAAATCATAAGAACTTCAGCAAATTGTATATCGGCCTTCATCATGACAAAGCGTGGCTTTCTATTGCAAGTCAAGGTATATACTTTTCGACTCAAACATTACATGTGTATGGCAACTGCTTTGTATTCCCAATATTTCATCTTGTGCATTCTTTTATAATTGTACAGGTAAAGGCACATAATTCAAATACATTTTTTTCTTTAATTAATGCCTAAAATAGTAATAAGTAGAATATATTATTTTATATAAAAGGAAATTAGAGGAATAAAATTATTTGTTAATTTTGGAAATATAATAAAAGGAATGAGTATATAAATATTAAAAAAAAAAAAACAATTTTTTTGAATAATTTAATGAATTGTCTGTGTAAAATTTAAGAGCATTTAGATAAACTTATTTGAATAATATTTATAAACGAAAAAGTGCTGGTTACCAGTATTTTAAATGTAAAATAAAAGTAAAAAGAAATTGTTAAAATAGCTGGAATATATCTCCAGTTGTATCGCTGGACTCCAGTGATACAGTTTTTCCTTTAATTATATATTACTTTGTTGTCTTGAGTTAGTAATTAATTAAGTAGGTAAAGATGTTTTGTAGAATTTTGGTATTTAATGTGTGTTAAATTTTGTTAGTGTATAGTTAAATATTTTCTCTTGTTTTTTGGTTTTAAAGTATAAATCTTTAGAAATAGCTGTTTTTGTTCATTTTGTTAAGAAATTAAGTTGTTTTTTTACAGTTTTAGATTTTTTGCTGGATACCAGTATAGAAATAAATATTATTTTAGTTTTTCTGAGTAGATAGATTTTCTTAGATATTAGAAATGTGTAGTGTTTAACGCCCACTTTTACTACATACGGCACCGCAGGCGGTGACACTGGTGATACATGAGATGAAGATGGAGCACCGGTGGAATGAGATGGCAGGGGAAACCGGAGATCCCGGAGAAAACCCACCCAGCGCCGTGTTGTACACCACAAATCTCACTTTGCGTTAGCGTGGGACCGAACCCGGGCCGCCTTGGTGAATGCCAAGCAGTCTAACCACTGAGCCACGGCGATATTTTTTTGTTTTGTTACTGTTTTTTTCTTTCAGTTTTGTTTTTGTAATTAATCTGAAACAATTATGTATATTATATATTCATGTGTATTATGTGTATTTTGGAAATAAATAGAAAATTTGAATATGCCCGGTATAGTTTACAAGGTGCCGGGGTGGTCTATTCAGATTTTATTTTATTGTATTTTGTGCATTCTTTTATTTCTCATCAATAAAAGCAAAACGTTTGCGTATTCCGTTTGAGAACTCTGAAGCATTGTTCAGAAAGACTGACCTGTTCGAGATGTGGCAGAGGCTTTATAAAATGTGCATTCAAACAGGAAGGAATTAAGTTAAAAATAATGTCAGCATTAAAATGGATTGATAAGCATCTCTGAAAATACCAATCAGACTTCACAAAACTTGCTAAGAAAAGATCTGGCACTTAGAGCGTTTGTTACCGGCCTTGGACCTACACTGCATCACGCGACAAATTATAATTAGCTGAATTACGGTAATTATAAGCCGGCTATATCTGTTAGACAAGTGGAACATATCATTATGTGTGCGGGTTTCGGAGAAATTAAAAACAACTTTATTCAATACGTACTTTTCCGGGAACGACAACAATCTGTACTTTACTGTGTGTGGCTTCATGCCAACAGCATAATCAAAGTTTGGAAATTTGACACAAAAGTGCCATTATAGCTATTCATATTAGGACCATAATTTTAATTATGTCTCTTTAGTACGTACCAACTTGTACTGCTAGTAATCTCTCTGACGTATATACAGGTTTATCTCTTACACGGAGCTACACGTCGACTATGTACACAAATACACAACTTCAACACGTCTCTTTAATGTATCTTTATGTCTCTTTAGTACGTACCAACTTGTACTGCCAGTAATCTCTCTGACGAATATACAGGTTTATCTCTTACACGGAGCTACACGTCGACTATGTACACAAATACACAACTTCAACACGTCTCTTTAATGTTTCTTTATGTCTCTTTAGTACGTACCAACTTGTACTGCTAGTAATCTCTCTGACGAATATACAGGTTTATCTCTTACACGGAGCTACACGTCGACTATGTACACAAATACACAACTTCAACACGTCTCTTTAATATTTCTCTATGTCTCTTTAGTACGTACCAACTTGTACTGCTAGTAATCTCTCTGACGTATATACAGGTTTATCTCTTACACGGAGCTACACGTCGACTATGTACACAAATACACAACTTCAACACGTCTCTTTAATGTATCTTTATGTCTCTTTAGTACGTACCAACTTGTACTGCTAGTAATCTCTCTGACGTATATATAGGTTTATCTCTTACACGGAGCTACACGTCGACTATGTATACAAATACACAACTTCAACACGTCTCTTTAATGTTTCTTTATGTCTCTTTAGTACGTACCAACTTGTACTGCTAGTAATCTCTCTGACGTATATACAGGTTTATCTCTTACACGGAGCTACACGTCGACTATGTATACAAATACACAACTTCAACACGTCTCTTTAATGTTTCTTTATGTCTCTTTAGTACGTACCAACTTGTACTGCTAGTAATCTCTCTGACGAATATACAGGTTTATCTCTTACACGGAGCTACACGTCGACTATGTATACAAATACACAACTTCAACACGTCTCTTTAATGTTTCTTTATGTCTCTTTAGTACGTACTAACTTGTACTGCTAGTAATCTCTCTGACGTATATACAGGTTTATATCTTACACGGAGCAGTGGGTGAAAGAGTAATTTCTTATTCTACTTCAGAGCTCAAGTTACCTTGTATATACTCACTTGTGATTGATAAGGCCTATATAAGGATTCCCCTTGGCTACCACCATGCTGACAGTGGACCTGGTGAACACCTCCGGTAACATGGTCACGGAACATTTGACGTTCTTCAGCTGGCTGAGGGTAAACTCTAGTGGTCCAATGAAGGCATAATGTTTTGACTCGCACACCCTGATCATGCCGTTGAGGTCATTGGAAGGATGGTCTTCTGGATTCAGGTCCATGAACTTCTGGTACAATTCCTTTAGGATTCCGTCTTTGGCTTCCTGGAAGGACATTAAAAGATCATAGCCTCAGAGGCATCGCTTACTCACAATCACTACCTAAAGTAAGTATCCAAATTGTTGCCTCATAATATAAATATTATACCAGGAAGGATAAACAGTTTAAACCCCTCTCCTTCTTCAGGCCCCGCTTGCCTTCTTGTGGTGGGTGGACAGTACATAATACCTATCACTGTAGTTACTGAAACAAGCATTAGATCTGACAGCATGAGTGACTCATATGTACTCTCATACACTCATGTCGTAGTAAACAGAACCACTAACAGAGCAGATAAACAGTTCAAGCTCCTCTCCCTCTTCAGGCCCCGCTTGTCTTCTTGTGGTGGGTAGACAGTACATAATACCTATCACTGTAGTTACTGAAACAAGCATTAGATCTGACAGCATGAGTGACTCATATGTACTCTCATACACTCATGTCGTAGTAAACAGAACCACTAACAGAGCAGATAAACAGTTCAAGCTCCTCTCCCTCTTCAGGCCCCGCTTGTCTTCTTGTGGTAGGTAGACAGTACATAATACATATCACTGCAGTTACTGAAACGAGCATTAGACCTGACAACATGGGTGACTTATATGTACTCTCATACACTCATTTCGTAGTAAACAGATCCACTAACAGAGCAGATAAACAGTTCACGCTCCTCTCTCCCTTCAGGCCCCGCTTGTCTTCTTGTGTTGGGTAGACAGTACATAATACCTATCACTACAGTTACTGAAACGAGCATTAGATCTGACAGCATGTATGACTCATATGTACTCTCATACACTCATTTCGTAGTAAACAGATCCACTAACAGAGCAGATAAACAGTTCACGCTCCTCTCTCCCTCTTCAGGCCCCGCTTGTCTTCTTGTGGTGGGTAGACAGTACATAATACCTATCACTGCAGTTACTGAAACGAGCAATAGATTTCACAGCATGAGTGACTCATATGTACTCTCATACACTCATTTCGTAGTAAACAGATCCACTAACAGAGCAGATAAACAGTTCACGCTCCTCTCTCCCTCTTCAGGCCCCGCTTGTCTTCTTGTGGTGGGTAGACAGTACATAATACCTATCACTGTAGTTACTGAAACAAGCAATAGATCTCACAGCATGAGTGACTCATATGTACTCTCATACACTCATTTCGTAGTAAACAGATCCACTAACAGAGCAGTTCAAGCCTTTCTCCCTCTTCAGGCTCCGCTTGTCTTCTTGTGGTGGGTAGACAGTACATAATACCTATCACTGCAGTTACTGAAACGAGCATTAGACCTGACAGCATGAGTGACTCATATGTACTCTCATACACTCATTTCGTAGTAAACAGATCCACTAACAGAGTAGATAAACAGTTCAAGCTCCTCTCCCTCTTCAGGCCTCGCTTGTCTTCTTGAGGTGGGTAGACAGTACATAATACCTATCACTGCAGTTACTGAAACGAGCATTAGATCTGACAGTATGGGTGACTCATATGTACTCCCATACACTCATTTCGTAGTAAACAGATCCACTAACAGAGCAGATAAACAGTTCAAGCTCATCTCCCTCTTCAGGCCTCGCTTGTCTTCTTGTGGTGGTTAAACAGTACATAATACCTATCACTGCAGTTACTGAAACAAGCATTACATCTGACAGCATTACGTTTTTACATATTAAGTAGCCCGCAAGTTTCTCCTTCTATTTCTAACTCTTGCCTTCGATTCATTATACACACTTTGTACAACTGTAATTAGTTGATTTTGTAAGTTTCTCTTTAAAAATGGTTTCTAGGTACCTAATGTATACAAAAATATTACTGCACATAAGTGTGGGTTTGACCAGAATACAGAATTTATTACAAATATATTTCTTGTGGAGTTGTTCCTTGCCATTATTTTGAGTTTTAAAACGCTCTTAATTTTCACAAGAAGAATTTATAGATAAGATTTTTTTTTGAAAAAAAAAAAAAAGAAAAAGAAAATGCGTATAAAAATCATGTGAAATGCAATATATTAGATCCTTTCTCTAAATTTTGAGTTAATTAAGTCATATTTGACGATGAATGAAACGATGCTCAAATAAGTACAGGGTACATAGAGCTTAGAGTTACCAGACAATTCATCTTTCAGGATAAAAGAAAACCTCCAACGTTAAGTCATATCGGACGATGAATGAAATGATGTTCAAACGAGTACAGGGTACATAGAGCTTAGAGTTACCAGACATTAATCTTTCAGGATAAGATAAAACCTCCAAAGTTAAGTCATATCGGATGATGAATGAAATGTTGTTGAAATGAGTACAGGTTACATAGAGCTTAGAGTTACCAGACATTCATCTTTCAGGATAAGGGAAAACCTCCAACATTAAGTCATATCCGACGATGAATGAAATGATGTTCAAATGAGTACAGGGTGCATAGAGCTTAGAGTTACCAGACATTCATCTTTCAGGATAAGGGAAAGCCCCTTACATTAAGTCATATCGGATGATAAATGAAATGATGTTGAAATGAGTACAGGATACATAGAGCTTAGAGTTACCAGACATTCATCTTTCAGGATAAGGGAAAACCTCTTACATTAAAACATATCGGAGGATAAATGAAATGATGTTGAAATGAGTACAGGGTACATAGAGCTTAGAGTTACCAGACATTCATCTTTCAGGATAAGGGAAAACCTCTTACATTAAAACATATCGGAGGATAAATGAAATGATGTTGAAATGAGTACAGGGTACATAGAGCTTAGAGTTACCAGACATTCATCTTTCAGGATAAGGGAAAACCTCTTACATTAAGTCATATCCGACGATGAATGAAATGATGTTCAAATGAGTACAGGGTACATAGAGCTTAGAGTTACCAGACATTCATCTTTCAGGATAAGGGAAAGCCTCTTACATTAAGTCATATCGGATGATAAATGAAATGATGTTGAAATGAGTACAGGGTACATAGAGCTTAGAGTTACCAGACATTCATCTTTCAGGATAAGGGAAAACCTCTTACATTAAGTCATATCGGAGGATAAATGAAATGATGTTGAAATGAGTACAGGGTACATAGAGCTTAGAGTTACCAGACATTCATCTTTCAGGATAAGGGAAAACCTCCAACGTTAAGTCATATCGGATGATAAATGAAATGATGTTGAAATAAGAACAGGGTACATAGAGCTTAGGGTTAGATGACATTCATCTTTCAGGATAAAAGAATACCGCGGAAAGGTCCTTAATATCCTAGATAGTACTCTTCACCTCTTGAAGGTGAGTTGTTTGGCAGCCAATGTCATCACCGGTCATTTATTTTAGTGTCTTGTCATTAGTAATTCTTTGATTTACTAAAACGAACGCTTCGCCAATGCCCCTACTTGGCAGATAGATTCTTAACAGCAATGACGGAGAAGTTGCCTATAGAGTTAGGGGTTATTTGCAATTTCAGACACGTATGTATTTCTCGTGGATTTCCCTGAGGGTTGATTTGGCATTTTCTCTTGATTTCCTGCGAGCTGTTACCGGTTGGACGTTAGTGGTTTTAAGAGAACACTTTTTACTACCAATTTAGAATAATTTATTCAGGCAAACAGTGTAACATGATTTTACAAATCGTGACGTATGCTAAAATAAGGAAATTAACTTTTCTGGTGCGATTCGTTCATAAAATTTTCGAAATATTTTACGAGGGTTTGCTGATAGGTCCCGGACCTCATATAGAGGACTATATTGACGGATAACATCATATAGTTTAACTCTAAACTACAATGCATCCATATTACAGGTAAATAGTTTGTTTAATGTGTGAACGACGGCATTTTAAACAAGACACGTGTAGAGGTTTCACGAAAATAGAGGATTTAGAAACACGAGCAGTGATTAAATACTTCCATTTGAAAGACTTAAAGTCTATAGAAATCAAGGAGGAAATGGACAGCACATTGAAAGACTCTGTCTCTTCATATACAATAATTGAAAGGTTGGTTGTAGAGTTTAAAATGGGACGTACGTGTACTAGTGATGAAGCTCGCTCTGGACGTCCTGTGGAAGTCACAACTACAGAGATCATTGAAAGACTGTCACTTCATATACAATAATTAAAAGGTTGGTTGTACAGTTTCAAATGCGACGTACGAGTACTAGTGATGAGCCTCGCTCTGGACGTCCTGTGGAAGTCACAACTACAGAGATCATTGAAAGACTGTCACTTCATATACAATAATTAAAAGGTTGGTTGTAGAGTTTATAATGCGACGTACGAGTACTAGTGATGAGCCTCGCTCTGGACGTCATGTGGAAGTCACAACTACAGAGATCATTGAAGGACTCTGTCCTTTCATATACAATAATTAAAAGGTTGGTTGTGGAGTTTAAAATGGGACGTACGAGTACTAGTGATGAGCATCGCTCTGGACGTCCTGTGGAAGTCACAACTACAGAGATCATTGAAAGACTGTCACTTCATATACAATAATTAAAAGGTTGGTTGTAGAGTTTATAATGCGACGTACGAGTACTAGTGATGAGCATCGCTCTGGACGTCCTGTGGAAGTCACAACTACAGAGATCATTGAAAGACTCTGTCCCTTCATATACAATAATTAAAAGGTTGGTTGTGGAGTTTAAAATGGGACGTACGAGTACTAGTGATGAGCATCACTCTGGACGTCCTGTGGAAGTCACAACTACAGAGATCATTGAAAGACTCTGTCCCTTCATATACAATAATTAAAAGGTTGGTTGTGGAGTTTAAAATGGGACGTACGAGCACTAGTGATGAGCCTCGCTCTGGACGTCCTGTGTAAGTCACAACTACAGAGATCATTGAAAGACTCTGTCCCTACATATACAATAATTAAAAGGTTGGTTGTGGAGTTTAAAATGGGACGTACGAGTACTAGTGATGTGCCTCGCTCTGGACGTCCTGTGTAAGTCACAACTACAGAGATCATTGAAAGACTCTGTCCCTTCATATACAATAATTAAAAGGCTGGTTGTAGAGCTTAAAATGGGACGTACGAGCACTAGTGATGAGCCTCGCTCTGGACGTCCTGTGTAATTCACAACTACAGAGATCATTGAAAGACTCTGTCCCTTCATATACAATAATTAAAAGGCTGGTTGTAGAGCTTAAAATGGGACGTACGAGTACTGGTGATGAGCCTCGCTCTGGACGTCCTGTGTAATTCACAACTACAGAGATCATTGAAAGACTCTGTCCCTTCATATACAATAATTAAAAGGCTGGTTGTAGAGCTTAAAATGGGACGTACGAGCACTAGTGATGAGCCTCGCTCTGGACGTCCTGTGGAAGTCACAACTCCAGAGACCATTGAAAGACTCTGTCCCTTCATATACAATAATTAAAAGGTTGGTTGTATAGTTTAAAATGGGACGTAGGAGTACTAGTGATGAGCCTCGCTCTGGACGTCCTGTGGAAGTCACAACTGCAGAGGTTATTGAAAGACTCTGTCCCTTCATATACAATAATTAAAAGGTTGGTTGTAGAGTTTAAAATGGGACGTACGAGCGCTAGTGATGAGCCTCGCTCTGGACGTCCTGTGGAAGTCACAACTACAGAGAACATTGAAAAGACTGGAAGACTAGAGATTAAATTTGAGAGAGCAGAGGCTGTAAACATATCAAATGAACGTTCAGGTAATATTTTCAGTACAGTTTTGGGATTTCACAAGATCTGTGCCGATTTTGTTGACACCTGATCAAAAGTTACCAAGAAAAACTGTTTCTGTTAAGAATTTAGAGGCCTACCGTAAACATCAGGGCTAATTATTCAGAAATTGTGACAGTAAAGTGCCCCTCGTAATTTATCCTGAGCCATAAGCATCAAAATTTTAAAACGTACTTTAGTATTACTTACCATGAACATGTTGTGTATGGCTGACCTCTTCGGCACGCCTAGCTGGTATTTACCATTACGAATCAGACCTTGGAGATTGCTGAAGGGTAGTTCGGGCTTGTTTACTGCTAGGGATGACACCAGTGCTCCGGAGTATGCTCCCAGGACGATCACGGCGGCCAAGTACGTAGCAAAGAACGTCATTCGCACGGGCAGAGACTGCACATGAAGCGAGTGATCTGTGAAGGAAAACATCAAACACCCTATAATGTAATTACTACGAGGGCTGATCAACAAAAAAGTGAGACTGATTTTCTTCACAGTTAAACGTTTACATGATCTTTTTCAAAGTAGTCCTCTTTTACTTCAATGCACTTTTTATAGCGTCTCTGCCAGTTCTTGAACACGTGCTCCAGACTATTCTTTGTCAGATCCTTGAGCATCGCCTCACTTTTCTTGAGCACTGCTTCAGAGTTCTCATATCGGATACCCCTTTAGCTTTGCCTTTAGTGATGGGAATTAAAAAGTTAGAGGGTGAAGGATCGAGGCTATAAGGTGGATGTGGTACCCAGGTAATGTGGAGTCGAGCCAGAAACTGCAACGTGAGGTCGTGAGTTGTCATGATGAAGTCGTTATCCAGTCCAAGAAAGCTCTGGTCGTTTCTTTGCAATGTGCTTCCTCAGTGTAGCCAATACTGACGTGTAGTATGCTGCTGTAACACTAGTGTGAGGGGGGAACTGCATGTGACGTGAGGCCGTACATTGTCATGATGAAGTCGTCACCCAGTCCGAGAAAGCTCTGTTCGTTTCTTTGTGATGTGCTTCCTCAGTGCAGCCAGTACTGACGTGTAGTATGCTGCTGTAACAGCAGTGTGAGGGGGAACTGCATGTGACGTGAGGCCATGTATTGTCATGATGAAGTCGCCACCCAGTCCGAGAAAGCTCTGGTCGTTTCTTTGTGATGTGCTTCCTCAGTGTAGTCAATACTGACGTGTAGTATGCTGCTGTAACAACAGTGTGAGGGGGAACTGCATGTGACGTGAGGCCATGTATTGTCATGATGAAGTCGTCACCCAGTCCGAGAAAGCTCTGGTCGTTTCTTTGTGATGTGCTTCCTCAGTGTAGTCAATACTGACGTGTAGTATGCTGCTGTAACAGTAATGTGAGAGGGAACTGCATGTGACGTGAGGACGTGCATTGTCATAATGAAGTCGCCACTCAGTCCGAGAAAGCTCTGGTCGTTTCTTTGCAATGTGCTTCCTCAGTGTAGCCAATACTGACGTGTAGTATGCTGCTGTAACAGTAGTGTGAGAGGGAACTGCATGTGACGCGAGTCAGTATATTGTCATGATGAAGTCACCACCCAGTCCGAGAAAGCTCTGGTCGTTTCTTGCAATGTGCTTCCTCAGTGTAGCCAATACTGACGTGTAGTATGCTGCTGTAACAGTAGTGTGAGAGGGAACTGCATGTGACGTGAGTCAGTATATTGTCATGATGAAGTCGCCACCCAGTCCGAGAAAGCTCTGGTCGTTTCTTTGCAATGTACTTCCTCAGTGTAGCCAATACTGACGTGTAGTGTTCTGCTGTAACAGTAGTGTGAGGGGGAACTACATGTGACGTGAGGTCGTGTATTGTCATGATGAAGTCGCCACCCAGTCCGAGAAAGCTCTGGTCGTTTCTTTGCAATGTGCTTCCTCAGTGTAGCCAATACTGACGTGTAGTATGCTGCTGTAACAGTAATGTGAGAGGGAACTGCTTGCTAGTAAATCATTCCATTAAAGTAAAAAAATGTGATCACAATCACTTTCCCTGCAGATGGAAAACGTTTGCCTCTTTTGGTGTTGGAGAACCTGGCGATTTCCACAATGTGCAGGCTTGTTTTCCTTCAGGATCAGAATGATATAGCCATGACTCATCATCGGTGATAATCGAAGCTTAGGGGTATTCGGTTAGAGAACTCTGAAGCAGTGCTCAAGAAAAGTGAGATTGTTTTCAAGGACCTGACAAAGAATGGTCTGCAGCACGTGTTCAAGAACTGGCAGACACGCTATAAAAAGTGCATTTAAGTAGCAGGGGGCTACTTTTTAAAATACTATATAAACATTGAATTACAGTAATAAACATCAGTGAAAAAAACAGTCTGAGTATTTGTTTATCAGCCTTCGTATAACAGTAGTTAAGTAGAAGGTAAAGGAAATCACAAATGGGGTAGAGCACTGGACTATGTCAATATGAGCATTTGTATTTTCAAAGCCTCCATGGGTGGGTTAAATGAGAGAGACCCGGCGGCTAACTGCACAGCGTGGACGGGGTCAGTAACAATATCAGATTGAACATAGCTAGGTCAGTGAGATGCTTTTGTCTTGCCTACAAAGCGTCATAGCCGTACATAAAACATTATTCTCTCTTATTTTAATGGAAATTATTATTTGCAGCTTTCTCGCTTTGGAGTCACACATTGACAATGGACTTACGTGTGACTGTACAATAGAAAGAGTACTGAAAGTAGCCTTAGTTCTTTGAGTCATTATTCTCTCTTATTTTAATAAAAATTATTATTTGGAGCTTCCCTCACTTTGAAAGTCACGCCACGACACTGGACCTACGTGTGACTGTACCATAGAAAGAGTACTAAAGGGTAGCCTTGGTTCTTTGAGTCATTATTCTCTCTTATTTTAGTAAAAATTATTATTTGTAGCTTCCCTCACTTTGAAAGTTACGCAACGACACTGGACCTACGTGTGACTGTACAATAGAAAAAGTACTGAAGAGTAGCCTTAGTTCTTTGAGTTATTATTCTCTCTTATTTTAATGAAAATTATTATTTGGAGCTTCCCTCGCTTTGAAAGTCACGCCTCGACACTGGACCTACGTGTGGCTGTACAGTAGAAAGGGCACTAAAGAGTAGCCTTAGTTCTTTGAGTCATTATTCTCTCTTATTTTAATGAAAATTATTATTTGGAGCTTCCCTCGCTTTGAAAGTCACGCCTCGACACTGGACCTACGTGTGACTGTACAATAGAAAGGGCACTAAAGAGTAGCCTTAGTTCTTTGAGTCATTATTCTCTCTTATTTTAATGAAAACTATTATTTGGAGCTTCCCTCGCTTTGAAAGTCACGCCTCGACACTGCACCAACGTGTGACTGTACAATAGAAAGAGTACTAAAGAGTAGCCTTGGTTCTTTGAGTCATTATTCTCTCTTATTTTAAAGAAAATTATTATTTGAAGCTTACCTCGCTTTGAAAGTCACACCTCGACACTGGACCTACGTGTGACTGTACAATAGAAAGAGCACTGAAGAGTATCCTTAGTTCTTTGAGTCATTATTCTCTCTTATTTTAATGAATGTTATTATTTGGAGCTTCCCTCGCTTTGAAAGTCACACCTCGCTGCTGGACCTACGTGTGACTGTACAATAGAAAGAATACTAATGAGTAGCCGTAGTTCTTTGAGTCATTATTCTCTCTTATTTTAATGAATGTTATTATTTAGAGCTTCTCTCGCTTTGAAAGTCACACCTCGCTGCTGGACCTACTTGTGACTGTACAATAGAAAGAATACTAAAGAGTAGCCGTAGTTCTTTGAGTCATTATTCTCTCTTATTTTAATAAAAATTATTATTTGGAGCTTCTCTCACTTTGAAAGTCACGCCTTGACACTGGACCTACGTGTGACTGTACAATAGAGAGAGTACTAAAGGGTAGCCTTGTTTCTTTGAGTCATTATGTTCTCTTATTTTAATGAATATTATTATTTGGAGCTTCCCTCGCTTTGAAAGTCACGCCTTGACACTGGACCTACGTGTGACTGTACAATAGAGAGAGTACTAAAGAGTAGCCCTAGTTCTTTGAGTCATTATTCTCTCTTATTTTAAAGAAAATTATTATTTGGAGCTTCCCTCGCTTTGAAAGTCACGCCTTGACACTGGACCTACGTGTGACTGTATAATAGAAAGAGTACTAAATAGTAGCCTTAGCTCTTCGACACATTATTCTCTCTTATTTTAATTAATGTTTTTATTTGGAGCTTCCCTCACGTAGTTACTGTGTATATACCCTATATGACGGCCTACCTTGCTGGCAGAAGGCTGCATACGCATAGAAGAAGGCATCGTAGGAATAGTATTGACCTCTAGGTATGATGATGCCGTAGTAGCGTCCCACGTGATACAGGATGATCAACATGGTGGCTACTATCAATATGGCGAACAGCAGTGCAAGCCAGAGTCGATTAGAGAACGGCGTGAGGTACTTGCACCAGTCCAGCTGGTTGTTCCCCGACTGTTTGATGAACACCCTGAAACTAACAATGAATTGTATTTATATCTCAGCCAATTTAAATTATTATTTATTGTATGTTTTATATTATATAACCATAAGTGACCTTATATATACAGTCTCACAGGTAGTGTTGCTTTTAAGAAAACAATTGAAGCGGTCAGAAGCAGAAGTTGCTCAGTCACTGTTTCGAAATTGTGCAGGAGAGCTGCTCTATTTTAAATACCTAAATACGACGGTGAGTCAAATGAAAACTAAATATTATTTTAAATATTATTTATTGTACAAAGCTGTACCACTTTTCAACATAATCTCCCCCACGCTCAATGCAAGTCCTCCACTCATACACCGCGTGGCGTACCTCTTCATCGGAAAGGAAGTTCTTTCCTCCCATTGCGTCTTTGAGTGGTCCAAACATATGGAGATCACTTGGGGCAAGGTCTAGTGAGAAGGATGAATGACGAAAAGAATTAAAATGCAGGTCTGTGATTGTTGCAACTCTTGTACGGGCAGTGTGGGACCTTGTATTGTCATGTTGGAAGAGGACACCTGCTGACAGCAATCCACGTCGCTTTGATTTCATTTCAGGTCGCAGAAGATTTTTTTTAGGAGATCTCTGTATGATGCACTGGTGACCGTGGTCCCTCTAGGCATGTAATGCTCCAAAACGACTCCCTGTTCGTCCCAAAAGAGAGTCAGAATAACCTTACGTGCTGATGGTTCTGTTCAAAACTTCTTTGGTTTTGGTAATGAGGGATGGCGCCATTGGTTGCTCGCTCTCTTCGTTTCTGGTTGGTGGAAGTGAACCCGGGTTTTGTCCCCAGTAACGATTCTTGCAAGAAAGCCATGACCTTCCCGTTCAAAGCGCCGAAGAAGCATCAACACGTCGTTCTCTCATCTCAGGAGTCAGCTGTCGTGGCACCCATCTTGCAGACACTTTGTGAAACAGGAGTACATCATACACAATGTGAAATGCTGACCCATGCATTACTAATCTGTAAACATGCTGTAATGTCATTCAGTGTCACTTGGAGGTTTTCCTTCACTATGGCTTCAACTGCTGCAATGTTCTGTGGAGTCACAACTCGTTGTGCCTGACCTGGACGTGGAGCATCTTCCACTGAAGTCACACCATTTGTGAACTTCCTACTCCATTCGTAGACTTGCTGCTCTGACAAACATGCATCACCGTACTGAACCTTCATTTGTTGATGAATTTCAATAGGTTTCACACCTTTACAACGCAAAAACCGAATAACAGAACGCTCTTCTTCTCTGGTGGAAGACGCAAGTGAGGCGGCCATCTTAATACTGATACTGCGACAGTATGTGTGCATCTACACCTTACTGCCACCTACAGGCCATACTGCACACTGTTTTTAGCACGCTTACCAACTTATGACGGCGCGAAATTTCGATTTGTTATTACAAATTTAAGGTGTTCATTTAACTCACCTTCGTAGTAATAGACATGAAATAATTTTATGTGATGGGTCCGTTTGGAGATGCAAAATACTGTGTTGAAGTGTTTCTCAAGTGTTTTTATGACTTAACAACTTTTAACTTAAAATTGATGAGAAGTTGTTACGTCACTTGACTTAACAGCTTCTGATTCTTAATGTTAGAGTTTTTCCATTATACAATATTATAATATGTAGCCATGGATAAATTATTATTTTATTTTCACTAATACATTTATACTATATACTTATCAATGATCTTCTACCTCACTTCCATATGTCATTGTGTCATAAAATGTGATACATTCTGGCAGAGTGACATGTTCCAGTAGTGAAAGAACATCCTAATATTTTGCCTTTTTAATCTTCCGAAGCCTATCTGGTGTGTTTTTCGCACTATCACATGTCTTGTGTAAGACTTGTAACGTCACTACTCTCCTCAAAAGAGACTGGGGACGATAAAGTGAGGAAGACATTGTGTGACGAACTTCTGGTACACATCGTCTTTGGAAATACACACACCGGATTAAAGTGAATTCAGGAATACTTCTTACAAGGACATGGTCGAGGGGACCTTTGAAGTAAAAAACTTCAACAACTGGAGTGTCATCATGTTCCCCGCTATCAGTCAGTGGACGTTTGACATGGACAACATCAATGGGCTTCTTCTGTAGTGAATCTTTGATCAGTTTCATCCATGTGGAAGGGACTAATTCTTCATCCATTGATCGTTTCTTCTTCTCAATATTGCCAAAAGTTCTGCCAATAGACATAAGGAGCGGCCTGGTAGTGTGAAGCACAGACAAACTTTCTGAAAGGGCAGTTGAGGAATATCTAAAAATTTTAGTTAATTGATGGAAATTAATCATTTCTCCACACTAGCCGTATATAGGCTAAGATATCTTAGCCTATATACGGCTAGTGTGGAGAAATGATTAATTTCCATCAATTAACTAAAATAATAAGAGTTAAATGATGAAGCCTGGGACTTAAGTACTTACAATAGTAAGTCGCCACGAACGGTGTATCTCGGATGCGAGAGCCCCTAGTGGTCTACCGGGGAAATATATGAGTCAACTGGAGAATTCAATGTCAGGAAGGCACGTTGGCCATGGTAGCTCAAAGGTTAAGAGCGATTGGACGGAAACCAGTAGATCCGTGGTTCAAATCCCGGCCATGGCATTGTATTTTTCATGTTGACTCTATCCATCAAATATCTAAAAATGTCTAATGTCTGAATGTTTAATCTAAAATGTATCAACAGCTGACATCAAAGAGCTTGTATGACACAGTGTACTGTCCGGCCGTTGTATCTCCGGCTCTGACGTTTTGCGACTGTAAAAGGTGGAAGGGGAAACCTAATAGTACCAACATACAGTAATGAGCAATTGAAAACATATCCTCGAAATTATCTTCAGAATGACAATATAGGACTATATTAACTTTAAAACACTGAAATACAATTTACAATTTCATCATAATGCAAGATATTTATTACAACACCACTCTATTCGAATATTTCATTCACACCTTTCACACACACTAACTGCATCTGTTGGTAGTACTGGGAGTCTGTACATCCGGTGTCGTGGTCAGGAAGTTAAAACTGTCTGCTAGCGCCAATCAGCATTGTCGCTGGTAGTCGTGGCTCCTGAACCCAACACCGTGTTGCCAGCTTAAATTTGTTTGAGTCACGTGGCCTAATAGCGGCTTGCGCTGGTGAACTTTCTTTGGTATATTTTTCGTGCGTGAATTCCGATGTTTAGTGTTCGTAAGTCCTATTATTATCGCTATTATAATAATATGGCTACTGGTTCGTGAAATATGCAAATACATGAAATATTTAAAATACGCATTGTTCCTCTGCTTGAAATTCCCGCTAAAGAACTGGCAACAGCCCGCTTCCCCCTCTCGAGAAATGTCAGAGCCGGAGATAGAACGGCCGAGGTATAGTTGCACCACCAAACGGCTAGTGCGGCAACTACTTGACTTAACAACATCTAACTCGAAAAGGCTGACTTAACAGCATTTATTTCTGAAATTGATGCCCATTTAATATGCCAGGGTCATAATATGTTCTGGGTAACATCTTCTGATCCACAAATCTTTTAGTACTATTACAGAAATAGCAAATTAGAGGAGACACATTCAGAACAGAATTACGTGGAAATTTGCTGACACTTTCGTTTTTCTTTAAGTAGTTTATCAATGTCAGGACGTAATATTTCAACCCCATTCAACGTTATTTAATCCTCCTCCAGGATTGATGCACGCGTTGGCGATTGTCCATTAACACGGAGCAAAGCCAAGCGATACTGTTCACCAAGCGCCGCTTGCCCGCCAATTTCCCCACATTTACCTACTTTGGGCAAGGGATCAGGTGGGAGAATTCAATCAAATACTTGGGAGTTAAGCTGGACAAGGGCCTAACTTTTCGGGAGCAAGCCCATCAGTCGTGTGGTGTCGTGGCATCACTATACCCTGTGCTTAGGTCTGCGATGTCTGTTTCCCTAAAGTTGCGCCTCTTTATGGCTCTGGTCCTCCCTATCATGCTCTATGCGTGCGAAGTCTGGGGTATGGCCGCAGACTCAAACCTAGTACTGCTCCAACGTGCACAGAATAAATGTCTTCGGGTTATTTATTCTGTATGTACAAGGTTCCCCGTGAGACTACTTCACGAGGCTTCATCCCTCCGATATGTGGAGGATGAAATTAGGCGCCGGGCGACAAAATTCTTCGAGAGTTTGCCTCACCACCAGAGCGCCCTAGTCAGATCCCTTGGGGATTATGTACCTCGTGAGCGTCGCTTAAAGCGATACCGGCTACCCCGCATGTCTTGCGGTCATTACCGGTAACCACACCGGTAACCATTCCTGCGTAAACTAAATTACAGCTATCCAATATTTATTCTGGAAAACTCAAAATTCTACGAGGGCTATCCAGAAAGTAGATTACGTTTTCGTCTGTTTCCGCTAGGGGCGGGGCTAGCGCGGCCATCTTGGGGTCAGAGCGTTGCGCAGCTCAGTCGGCATCTAGCCGTGCTAGTGAGAGGTTCGTGCTGTGCTCCGTTCAGATACTGTGACGGTTTGAAATGTCTGCGTTAATTGAAAATCCCGCGAGCTGCGAGGTGCGTGCAGTAATAAGGTTTCTGACTGCAAAAAACTGTAAACCGATAGAAATCTATCGGCAGCTTTGTGACAGAGGACCACAAAAATCAGCGAATGGCTGCAGCGTTGAACTTTTTGGACGTTTACCATAAGGATGGTGACTCTTTACTCGATCGCATCGTTACTGGTGACGAAACATGGGTGAAACACGTGAACTGTGAAACGAAATTGCAATCAATGCAGTGGGGGCACACAAGTTCTCCCCAAAAACCCAAGAAATGCATGCAAACAATGTCGGCAAGGAAGATGATGGCGACTGTTTTTTGGGACAGAAAAGGTGTGATTCTGGTGGACTTCCTGGAAAGAGGCACTACAACAAACTCTCAAAGGTATTGCCAAACTCTCCAAAAACTCAGAAGAGCCATTCAAAACAAGCGCAGAGGAATGTTGAGCTCTAAGATCTTGTTGATTCACGACAACGCCCGGCCCCACACGGCAAATGTCACTCGTGAAGTTCTTGAATCTTTTAAGTGGGAGTTGTTTCCTCATCCGCCGTACAGTCCCGACCTGGCACCGAGTGACTTCCACCTATTCCCAGCAATGAAGAAGTGGCTGGCTATGCAGCGTTTTGATGACGACGCACAGCTGCAAGAAGAGGTAACGAAGTGGTTGAAGGCGCAGGCGGCCGAATTTTTCGACGAAGGAATTTCCAAGCTCGTACATCGCTACGATAAATGCCTTAATTTGAATGGTGACTATGTCGAAAAGTAGTATTTGAGTGTGGCTTTCATCTGTATATAATAAAATTTGTTTCCTATACTTTGTTTACTTTTTATTCCAAAACGTAATCTACTTTCTGGATAGCCCTCGTAGTTATCTTCTTCCAAGTTTATTAACTAATTCACCAGCGCTGCACGCTGTCTGTAGCACCCGGTTCATCATTCCCCGAGGAGCAACAAGCTACCTCCGTTCTCTACACCTACTTAATTTACACCCGTCATCCTGCAACATCCACATTCCGCCACTACGTGGTAAAGCTCTTCCCAGAGCAGGTACACGATTTGACCACCCTTCAAGCTGTTCCAAACAGCCTGCCAGCCTGGAATTGAATTGAATTGAACGTAACATCTGGGAAATTTCTAATCGAAGGGAACGGTGATTGGTACAAACTTCCTAGCCGCTGGTGATAAACTTTTTTTTATCTCTTACAGTTTGCAAAAGTCATCTGGAATGTAGAAGGCTACTGAGGACTTTCTCAGAAAAATAAAGATACACATTTTTCATAAATAAAGGTCGGATGCCAGTTTTCTTGTTATATGGATTTAAATACACACACACACACACACACACACACACACACACACACACACACACACAAGTGTATGAACTTTTACGTTATGCCACGAAAGTACGACTTTGCAAGGATATCACGTTACAATGGATGAGCTCACTTGAAGAAGAGCAGTGGTATAGTAAAGTCGACTACTTTGAGACGACTTAAGGTCATGACGGTGGCTGTGGGGCCCATCTGTACTTCCTGACGTAATATCATACCAATCATACCGTCCCAGGAGCCATTTGCACCCTTCACTCCCCACGCGTTGTCCTTGGCAGGAAGGGTCATCGTGCTGAAACAGGAATTTGTTGTTTAAGGGACCTGATGAGTGAAATTTGGACACTACAGTTACACTTTTGGAGTAAAATAAGTAAACTTTCTTTCAACATAACCGCATAAGCATATAGAAAAATTTCAATCAATATATACTCAATATCTTATCACATATTGAGAAAAAATTTACATGCACGTAAAAGCAACATTTCTGAAACATTAGCCAACATTTTATTTGAAAAAAAGAAAAACAACAAACAATAGAACCTTGTTTACCCAGATATACTGGGACGAGGGCCAATCTGAGTTAACGAAAATCCTTGTTATCTACAGAATGACAGAAAAAAATAAAAGACATCTACAACATCACCGAAATATTTGTAAAGGAAATTACTAATTTCACTTAAAACACACTGTATATACGAGGGGGCTGTTGTAAAGTTTTAATTATCACGCTTTAAAAATATGATAGAGAGTTTTTGTTTATATATGCTTGTTAGCTTTCTCTACGTAGTCATGATTCAGAGTTACACATTTTTCCCAGAGTTTCTTAACCTTCCGAATACCTTGATTGTAGAATTCTGTAGAATTCCCTTTAAACCACTCTTCCACTTCATTAATGACGTCATTTGTGTTGTCAAATTGGCGACCACACAACGGATTATTCATTTACGCGAACAAGAAGAGGTCACTTGCTGTGAAATCAGGCGATTAAGGTGGATGCTGTAAGATCTCAAAGCCACATTCTCTTGTTTTGTCAACTGCAACTTGAGATGAATGAGCTGGCACATTGTCAGACAGAAGACGAACAACTTTGGAGAGCATACCACGCCGTTTCTTAATCAGAGCTGCTCGTAAGTTGTCCAGAAGATTGCAGTAGTATCTGCCAGTGATGGTTTGATCCTTGGCAAGATAATCTGTAAGGATGACTCCACGACAGTCCCAGAAAACTGAAAGCATGACCTTCCCAGGTGACTTTTGCAACTTTGCCTTTTTGGGAGGGGGGAATCGGCATGTTTCCATTCCAAGCTCATGGTTTTTGTCTCTGGATCATACTGATAGATCCAGGATTCTTCCATGGTTACCAGACGATCCAAACAATCATCTTTATCCTGTTCCAACAGCATCAACATCTGTCTTGAAAGGTCACGCCGTGTTTACTTTTGGAAAGGGGTTAGCAAACGCGGAACTCACCGTACAGACACCTTAGACATGTGCAGTTCGTCCACACACTACCATAACTAAGATGTGTCTCATTCATGATCATTTGGATGGTTGCTCGTCTGTCTTCCAGTATTAAACACTCCACTTTCTTCACTGTGACAGCTGACGGTCTACCAGCTCTTGGCTCATCTGTCAGGGACATGTGACCAGTTTGAAAATTCCTTTTCCACCTCACAATAGTGTCATACGATGGGCAATCATTTCCATAAACAGCCGTCATCTCTTCATGGATTTCCCGGGCAGTTTTGTCCTTCAAATGCAGGAACTTGATCACACCACGAGCCTAATTTTCTCCGTGTTACAGCTCAGTCTCTTCTGGCACTCGCTGTAAAAAAACAAAAGGACTCAAATCACTGAAATTGTCAACATTACGTCCCGAGGGAAGAGTGATGACACTCTAGCATAAAAACTACCGGGTGGTAATTAAAACTTTGCAACACCCTCTCGTACTGCAATAGCCTATGTATTTGTACTGTACTACAAACTAGTCGGTAGTAAAAATACATCGATCTTCTGCTGTCTCAGTTTAGTGTATCGCTTATCTCACATCCGCTTTATCATTAGAACTTCATTTGTCTTGACTCTCGAAATAAAACATCAATTTCTCTATGTTTGTTACTGCTTGTGTGTGAGTCATAACAGCAGCGAGCTTCTGTTGTCTCAGTTTAGTGTATCGCTTGTCTCACGTCCGCTTTAACATTAGAACTTCATTTGTCTTGACTCTCGAAATAAAACATCAATTTCTCTATGTTTGTTACTGCTTGTTTGTGGGTCATAACAGCAGCGAGCTTCTGCTGTCTCAGTTTAGTGCATCGCTTATCTCACGTCCGCTTTAGCATTAGAACTTCATTTGTCTTGACTCTCGAAATAAAGCATCAATTTCTCTATGTTTGTTACTCCTTGTGTGTGGGTCATAACAGCAGCGAGCTTCTACTGTCTCAGTTTAGTGTATCGCTTATCTCACATCCGCTTTAGCATTAGAACTTCATTTGTCTTGACTCTCGAAATAAAGCATCAATTTCTCTATGTTTGTTACTCCTTGTGTGTGGGTCATAACAGCAGCGAGCTTCTACTGTCTCAGTTTAGTGTATCGCTTATCTCACGTCCGCTTTAACATTAGAACTTCATTTGTCTTGACTCTCGAAATAAAACATCAATTTCTCTATGTTTGTTACTGCTTGTGTGTGGGTCATAACAACAGCGAGCTTCTACTGTCTCAGTTTAGTGTATCGCTTATCTCACATCCGCTTTAACATTAGAACTTCATTTGTCTTGACTCTCGAAATAAAACATCAATTTCTCTATGTTTGTTACTGCTTGTGTGTGGGTCATAACAGCAGCGAGCTTCTGCTGTCTCAGTTTAGTGTATCACTTATCTCACGTCCGCTTTAACATTAGAACTTCATTTGTCTTGACTCTCGAAATAAAACATCAATTTCTCTATGTTTGTTACTGCTTGTGTATGGGTCATAACAGCAGCGAGCTTCTGCTGTCTCAGTTTAGTGTATCGCTTGTCTCACGTCCGCTTTAACATTAGAACTTCATTTGTCTTGACTCTCGAAATAAAACATCAATTTCTCTATGTTTGTTACTGCTTGTGTGTGAGTCATAACAGCAGCGAGCTTCTGTTGTCTCAGTTTAGTGTATCGCTTGTCTCACGTCCGCTTTAACATTAGAACTTCATTTGTCTTGACTCTCGAAATAAAACATCAATTTCTCTATGTTTGTTACTGCTTGTGTGTGAGTCATAACAGCAGCGAGCTTCTGTTGTCTCAGTTTAGTGTATCGCTTATCTCACGTCCGCTTTAACATTAGAACTTCATTTGTCTTGACTCTCGAAATAAAACATCAATTTCTCTATGTTTGTTACTGCTTGTGTGTGGGTAATAACAGCAGCGAGCTTCTGTTGTCTCAGTTTAGTGTATCGCTTATCTCACGTCCGCTTTAACATTAGAACTTCATTTGTCTTGACTCTCGAAATAAAACATCAATTTCTCTATGTTTGTTACTGCTTGTGTGTGAGTCATAACAGCAGCGAGCTTCTGTTGTCTCAGTTTAGTGTATCGCTTGTCTCACGTCCGCTTTAACATTAGAACTTCATTTGTCTTGACTCTCGAAATAAAACATCAATTTCTCTATGTTTGTTACTGCTTGTTTGTGGGTCATAACAGCAGCGATCTTCTGTTGTCTCAGTTTAGTGTATCGCTTATCTCACGTCCGCTTTAACATTAGAACTTCATTTGTCTTGACTCTCGAAATGAAACATCAATTTCTCTATGTTTGTTACTGCTTGTGTGTGGGTCATAACAGCAGCGAGCTTCTGCTGTCTCAGTTTAGTGTATCACTTATCTCACATCCGATTTAACATTAGAACTTCATTTGTCTTGACTCTCGAAATAAAACATCAATTTCTCTATGTTTGTTACTGCTTGTGTGTGGGTCATAACAGCAGCGAGCTTCTGCTGTCTCAGTTTAGTGTATCGCTTGTCTCACATCCGCTTTAACATTAGAACTTCATTTGTCTTGACTCTCGAAATAAAACATCAATTTCTCTATGTTTGTTACTGCTTGTGTGTGGGTCATAACAGCAGCGATCTTCTGCTGTCTCAGTTTAGTGTATCGCTTATCTCACGTCCGCTTTAACATTAGAACTTCATTTGTCTTGACTCTCGAAATAAAACATCAATTTCTCTATGTTTGTTACTGCTTGTGTGTGGGTCATAACAGCAGCGAGCTTCTGTTGTCTCAGTTTAGTGTATCGCTTGTCTCACGTCCGCTTTAACATTAGAACTTCATTTGTCTTGACTCTCGAAATAAAACATCAATTTCTCTATGTTTGTTACTTTTTGTGTGTGAGTCATAACAGCAGCGAGCTTCTGTTGTCTCAGTTTAGTGTATCGCTTGTCTCACGTCCGCTTTAACATTAGAACTTCATTTGTCTTGACTCTCGAAATAAAACATCAATTTCTCTATGTTTGTTACTGCTTGTGTGTGGGTCATAACAGC
Source organism: Mantis religiosa (assembly GCA_030765055.1). Taxonomy (NCBI): domain Eukaryota; kingdom Metazoa; phylum Arthropoda; class Insecta; order Mantodea; family Mantidae; genus Mantis; species Mantis religiosa. The sequence continues at coordinate 33,107,727 of CM060947.1, forward strand.
AGCGAGCTTCTACTGTCTCAGTTTAGTGTATCGCTTGTCTCACGTCCGCTTTAACATTAGAACTTCATTTGTCTTGACTCTAGAAATTAAACATCAATTTCTCTATGTTTGTTACTGCTTGTGTGTGGGTCATAACAGCAGTGATCTTCTGCTGTCTCAGTTTAGTGTATCGCTTATCTCACGTCCGCTTTAACATTAGAACTTCATTTGTCTTGACTCTCGAAATAAAACATCAATTTCTCTATGTTTGTTACTGCTTGTGTGTGGGTAATAACAGCAGCGAGCTTCTGTTGTCTCAGTTTAGTGTATCGCTTATCTCACGTCCGCTTTAACATTAGAACTTCATTTGTCTTGACTCTCGAAATAAAACATCAATTTCTCTATGTTTGTTACTGCTTGTGTGTGAGTCATAACAGCAGCGAGCTTCTGTTGTCTCAGTTTAGTGTATCGCTTGTCTCACGTCCGCTTTAACATTAGAACTTCATTTGTCTTGACTCTCGAAATAAAACATCAATTTCTCTATGTTTGTTACTGCTTGTGTGTGGGTCATAACAGCAGCGAGCTTCTGCTGTCTCAGTTTAGTGTATCACTTATCTCACGTCCGCTTTAACATTAGAACTTCATTTGTCTTGACTCTCGAAATAAAACATCAATTTCTCAATGTTTGTTACTGCTTGTGTATGGGTCATAACAGCAGCGAGCTTCTGCTGTCTCAGTTTAGTGTATCGCTTGTCTCACGTCCGCTTTAACATTAGAACTTCATTTGTCTTGACTCTCGAAATAAAACATCAATTTCTCTATGTTTGTTACTGCTTGTGTGTGAGTCATAACAGCAGCGAGCTTCTGTTGTCTCAGTTTAGTGTATCGCTTGTCTCACGTCCGCTTTAACATTAGAACTTCATTTGTCTTGACTCTCGAAATAAAACATCAATTTCTCTATGTTTGTTACTGCTTGTGTGTGAGTCATAACAGCAGCGAGCTTCTGTTGTCTCAGTTTAGTGTATCGCTTATCTCACGTCCGCTTTAACATTAGAACTTCATTTGTCTTGACTCTCGAAATAAAACATCAATTTCTCTATGTTTGTTACTGCTTGTGTGTGGGTAATAACAGCAGCGAGCTTCTGTTGTCTCAGTTTAGTGTATCGCTTATCTCACGTCCGCTTTAACATTAGAACTTCATTTGTCTTGACTCTCGAAATAAAACATCAATTTCTCTATGTTTGTTACTGCTTGTTTGTGGGTCATAACAGCAGCGATCTTCTGTTGTCTCAGTTTAGTGTATCGCTTATCTCACGTCCGCTTTAACATTAGAACTTCATTTGTCTTGACTCTCGAAATGAAACATCAATTTCTCTATGTTTGTTACTGCTTGTGTGTGGGTCATAACAGCAGCGAGCTTCTGCTGTCTCAGTTTAGTGTATCACTTATCTCACATCCGATTTAACATTAGAACTTCATTTGTCTTGACTCTCGAAATAAAACATCAATTTCTCTATGTTTGTTACTGCTTGTGTGTGGGTCATAACAGCAGCGAGCTTCTGCTGTCTCAGTTTAGTGTATCGCTTGTCTCACATCCGCTTTAACATTAGAACTTCATTTGTCTTGACTCTCGAAATAAAACATCAATTTCTCTATGTTTGTTACTGCTTGTGTGTGGGTCATAACAGCAGCGATCTTCTGCTGTCTCAGTTTAGTGTATCGCTTATCTCACGTCCGCTTTAACATTAGAACTTCATTTGTCTTGACTCTCGAAATAAAACATCAATTTCTCTATGTTTGTTACTGCTTGTGTGTGGGTCATAACAGCAGCGAGCTTCTGTTGTCTCAGTTTAGTGTATCGCTTGTCTCACGTCCGCTTTAACATTAGAACTTCATTTGTCTTGACTCTCGAAATAAAACACCAATTTCTCTATGTTTGTTACTGCTTGTGTGTGAGTCATAACAGCAGCGAGCTTCTGTTGTCTCAGTTTAGTGTATCGCTTGTCTCACGTCCGCTTTAACATTAGAACTTCATTTGTCTTGACTCTCGAAATAAAACATCAATTTCTCTATGTTTGTTACTGCTTGTGTGTGGGTCATAACAGCAGCGAGCTTCTACTGTCTCAGTTTAGTGTATCGCTTGTCTCACGTCCGCTTTAACATTAGAACTTCATTTGTCTTGACTCTCGAAATAAAACATCAATTTCTCTATGTTTGTTACTGCTTGTGTGTGAGTCATAACAGCAGCGAGCTTCTGCTGTCTCAGTTTAGTGTATCGCTTGTCTCACGTCCGCTTTAACATTAGAACTTCATTTGTCTTGACTCTCGAAATAAAACATCAATTTCTCTATGTTTGTTACTGCTTGTGTGTGGGTCATAACAGCAGCGATCTTCTGCTGTCTCAGTTTAGTGTATCGCTTGTCTCACGTCCGCTTTAACATTAGAACTTCATTTGTCTTGACTCTCGAAATAAAACACCAATTTCTCTATGTTTGTTACTGCTAGTGTGTGAGTCATAACAGCAGCGAGGTTCTGCTGCCTCAGTTTAGTGTATCGCTTGTCTCACGTCCGCTTTAACATTAGAACTTCATTTGTCTTGACTCTCGAAATAAAACATCAATTTCTCTATGTTTGTTACTGCTTGTGTGTGAGTCATAACAGCAGCGAGCTTCTGCTGTCTCAGTTTAGTGTATCGCTTGTCTCACGTCCGCTTTAACATTAGAACTTCATTTGTCTTAACTCTCGAAATAAAACATCAATTTCTCTATGTTTGTTACTGCTTGTGTGTGGGTCATAACAGCAGCGAGCTTCTGTTGTCTCAGTTTAGTGTATCGCTTGTCTCACGTCCGCTTTAACATTAGAACTTCATTTGTCTTGACTCTCGAAATAAAACATCAATTTCTCTATGTTTGTTACTGCTTGTGTGTGAGTCATAACAGCAGCGAGCTTCTGTTGTCTCAGTTTAGTGTATCGCTTGTCTCACGTCCGCTTTAACATTAGAACTTCATTTGTCTTGACTCTCGAAATAAAACATCAATTTCTCTATGTTTGTTACTGCTTGTGTGTGAGTCATAACAGCAGCGAGCTTCTGTTGTCTCAGTTTAGTGTATCGCTTGTCTCACGTCCGCTTTAACATTAGAACTTCATTTGTCTTGACTCTCGAAATAAAACATCAATTTCTCTATGTTTGTTACTGCTTGTGTGTGGGTCATAACAGCAGCGAGCTTCTACTGTCTCAGTTTAGTGTATCGCTTGTCTCACGTCCGCTTTAACATTAGAACTTCATTTGTCTTGACTCTCGAAATAAAACATCAATTTCTCTATGTTTGTTACTGCTTGTGTGTGAGTCATAACAGCAGCGAGCTTCTGCTGTCTCAGTTTAGTGTATCGCTTGTCTCACGTCCGCTTTAACATTAGAACTTCATTTGTCTTGACTCTCGAAATAAAACATCAATTTCTCTATGTTTGTTACTGCTTGTGTGTGGGTCATAACAGCAGCGATCTTCTGCTGTCTCAGTTTAGTGTATCGCTTGTCTCACGTCCGCTTTAACATTAGAACTTCATTTGTCTTGACTCTCGAAATAAAACACCAATTTCTCTATGTTTGTTACTGCTAGTGTGTGAGTCATAACAGCAGCGAGGTTCTGCTGCCTCAGTTTAGTGTATCGCTTGTCTCACGTCCGCTTTAACATTAGAACTTCATTTGTCTTGACTCTCGAAATAAAACATCAATTTCTCTATGTTTGTTACTGCTTGTGTGTGAGTCATAACAGCAGCGAGCTTCTGCTGTCTCAGTTTAGTGTATCGCTTGTCTCACGTCCGCTTTAACATTAGAACTTCATTTGTCTTGACTCTCGAAATAAAACATCAATTTCTCTATGTTTGTTACTGCTTGTGTGTGAGTCATAACAGCAGCGAGCTTCTGTTGTCTCAGTTTAGTGTATCGCTTGTCTCACGTCCGCTTTAACATTAGAACTTCATTTGTCTTGACTCTCGAAATAAAACATCAATTTCTCTATGTTTGTTACTGCTTGTTTGTGGGTTATAACAGCAGCGATCTTCTGTTGTCTCAGTTTAGTGTATCGCTTATCTCACGTCCGCTTTAACATTAGAACTTCATTTGTCTTGACTCTCGAAATAAAACATCAATTTCTCTATGTTTGTTACTGCTTGTTTGTGGGTCATAACAGCAGCGAGCTTCTGCTGTCTCAGTTTAGTGTATCGCTTATCTCACATCCGCTTTAACATTAGAACTTCATTTGTCTTGACTCTCGAAATAAAACATCAATTTCTCTATGTTTGTTACTGCTTGTGTGTGGGTCATAACAGCAGCGAGCTTCTGCTGTCTCAGTTTAGTGTATCACTTATCTCACGTCCGCTTTAACATTAGAACTTCATTTGTCTTGACTCTCGAAATAAAACATCAATTTCTCAATGTTTGTTACTGCTTGTGTATGGGTCATAACAGCAGCGAGCTTCTGCTGTCTCAGTTTAGTGTATCGCTTGTCTCACGTCCGCTTTAACATTAGAACTTCATTTGTCTTGACTCTCGAAATAAAACATCAATTTCTCTATGTTTGTTACTGCTTGTGTGTGAGTCATAACAGCAGCGAGCTTCTGTTGTCTCAGTTTAGTGTATCGCTTGTCTCACGTCCGCTTTAACATTAGAACTTCATTTGTCTTGACTCTCGAAATAAAACATCAATTTCTCTATGTTTGTTACTGCTTGTGTGTGAGTCATAACAGCAGCGAGCTTCTGTTGTCTCAGTTTAGTGTATCGCTTATCTCACGTCCGCTTTAACATTAGAACTTCATTTGTCTTGACTCTCGAAATAAAACATCAATTTCTCTATGTTTGTTACTGCTTGTGTGTGGGTAATAACAGCAGCGAGCTTCTGTTGTCTCAGTTTAGTGTATCGCTTATCTCACGTCCGCTTTAACATTAGAACTTCATTTGTCTTGACTCTCGAAATAAAACATCAATTTCTCTATGTTTGTTACTGCTTGTTTGTGGGTCATAACAGCAGCGATCTTCTGTTGTCTCAGTTTAGTGTATCGCTTATCTCACGTCCGCTTTAACATTAGAACTTCATTTGTCTTGACTCTCGAAATGAAACATCAATTTCTCTATGTTTGTTACTGCTTGTGTGTGGGTCATAACAGCAGCGAGCTTCTGCTGTCTCAGTTTAGTGTATCACTTATCTCACATCCGATTTAACATTAGAACTTCATTTGTCTTGACTCTCGAAATAAAACATCAATTTCTCTATGTTTGTTACTGCTTGTGTGTGGGTCATAACAGCAGCGAGCTTCTGCTGTCTCAGTTTAGTGTATCGCTTGTCTCACATCCGCTTTAACATTAGAACTTCATTTGTCTTGACTCTCGAAATAAAACATCAATTTCTCTATGTTTGTTACTGCTTGTGTGTGGGTCATAACAGCAGCGATCTTCTGCTGTCTCAGTTTAGTGTATCGCTTATCTCACGTCCGCTTTAACATTAGAACTTCATTTGTCTTGACTCTCGAAATAAAACATCAATTTCTCTATGTTTGTTACTGCTTGTGTGTGGGTCATAACAGCAGCGAGCTTCTGTTGTCTCAGTTTAGTGTATCGCTTGTCTCACGTCCGCTTTAACATTAGAACTTCATTTGTCTTGACTCTCGAAATAAAACACCAATTTCTCTATGTTTGTTACTGCTTGTGTGTGAGTCATAACAGCAGCGAGCTTCTGTTGTCTCAGTTTAGTGTATCGCTTGTCTCACGTCCGCTTTAACATTAGAACTTCATTTGTCTTGACTCTCGAAATAAAACATCAATTTCTCTATGTTTGTTACTGCTTGTGTGTGGGTCATAACAGCAGCGAGCTTCTACTGTCTCAGTTTAGTGTATCGCTTGTCTCACGTCCGCTTTAACATTAGAACTTCATTTGTCTTGACTCTCGAAATAAAACATCAATTTCTCTATGTTTGTTACTGCTTGTGTGTGAGTCATAACAGCAGCGAGCTTCTGCTGTCTCAGTTTAGTGTATCGCTTGTCTCACGTCCGCTTTAACATTAGAACTTCATTTGTCTTGACTCTCGAAATAAAACATCAATTTCTCTATGTTTGTTACTGCTTGTGTGTGGGTCATAACAGCAGCGATCTTCTGCTGTCTCAGTTTAGTGTATCGCTTGTCTCACGTCCGCTTTAACATTAGAACTTCATTTGTCTTGACTCTCGAAATAAAACACCAATTTCTCTATGTTTGTTACTGCTAGTGTGTGAGTCATAACAGCAGCGAGGTTCTGCTGCCTCAGTTTAGTGTATCGCTTGTCTCACGTCCGCTTTAACATTAGAACTTCATTTGTCTTGACTCTCGAAATAAAACATCAATTTCTCTATGTTTGTTACTGCTTGTGTGTGAGTCATAACAGCAGCGAGCTTCTGCTGTCTCAGTTTAGTGTATCGCTTGTCTCACGTCCGCTTTAACATTAGAACTTCATTTGTCTTAACTCTCGAAATAAAACATCAATTTCTCTATGTTTGTTACTGCTTGTGTGTGGGTCATAACAGCAGCGAGCTTCTGTTGTCTCAGTTTAGTGTATCGCTTGTCTCACGTCCGCTTTAACATTAGAACTTCATTTGTCTTGACTCTCGAAATAAAACATCAATTTCTCTATGTTTGTTACTGCTTGTGTGTGAGTCATAACAGCAGCGAGCTTCTGTTGTCTCAGTTTAGTGTATCGCTTGTCTCACGTCCGCTTTAACATTAGAACTTCATTTGTCTTGACTCTCGAAATAAAACATCAATTTCTCTATGTTTGTTACTGCTTGTGTGTGAGTCATAACAGCAGCGAGCTTCTGTTGTCTCAGTTTAGTGTATCGCTTGTCTCACGTCCGCTTTAACATTAGAACTTCATTTGTCTTGACTCTCGAAATAAAACATCAATTTCTCTATGTTTGTTACTGCTTGTGTGTGGGTCATAACAGCAGCGAGCTTCTACTGTCTCAGTTTAGTGTATCGCTTGTCTCACGTCCGCTTTAACATTAGAACTTCATTTGTCTTGACTCTCGAAATAAAACATCAATTTCTCTATGTTTGTTACTGCTTGTGTGTGAGTCATAACAGCAGCGAGCTTCTGCTGTCTCAGTTTAGTGTATCGCTTGTCTCACGTCCGCTTTAACATTAGAACTTCATTTGTCTTGACTCTCGAAATAAAACATCAATTTCTCTATGTTTGTTACTGCTTGTGTGTGGGTCATAACAGCAGCGATCTTCTGCTGTCTCAGTTTAGTGTATCGCTTGTCTCACGTCCGCTTTAACATTAGAACTTCATTTGTCTTGACTCTCGAAATAAAACACCAATTTCTCTATGTTTGTTACTGCTAGTGTGTGAGTCATAACAGCAGCGAGGTTCTGCTGCCTCAGTTTAGTGTATCGCTTGTCTCACGTCCGCTTTAACATTAGAACTTCATTTGTCTTGACTCTCGAAATAAAACATCAATTTCTCTATGTTTGTTACTGCTTGTGTGTGAGTCATAACAGCAGCGAGCTTCTGCTGTCTCAGTTTAGTGTATCGCTTGTCTCACGTCCGCTTTAACATTAGAACTTCATTTGTCTTAACTCTCGAAATAAAACATCAATTTCTCTATGTTTGTTACTGCTTGTGTGTGGGTCATAACAGCAGCGAGCTTCTGCTGTCTCAGTTTAGTGTATCGCTTGTCTCACGTCCGCTTTAACATTAGAACTTCATTTGTCTTAACTCTCGAAATAAAACATCAATTTCTCTATGTTTGTTACTGCTTGTGTGTGGGTCATAACAGCAGCGAGCTTCTGCTGTCTCAGTTTAGTGTATCGCTTGTCTCACGTCCGCTTTAACATTAGAACTTCATTTGTCTTAACTCTCGAAATAAAACATCAATTTCTCTATGTTTGTTACTGCTTGTGTGTGAGTCATAACAGCAGCGAGCTTCTGCTGTCTCAGTTTAGTGTATCGCTTGTCTCACGTCCGCTTTAACATTAGAACTTCATTTGTCTTAACTCTCGAAATAAAACATCAATTTCTCTATGTTTGTTACTGCTTGTGTGTGGGTCATAACAGCAGCGAGCTTCTGCTGTCTCAGTTTAGTGTATCGCTTGTCTCACGTTCGCTTTAACATTAGAACTTCATTTGTCTTGACTCTCGAAATAAAACATCAATTTCTCTATGTTTGTTACTGCTTGTGTGAGAGTCATAACAGCAGCGAGCTTCTGCTGTCTCAGTTTAGTGTATCGCTTGTCTCACGTCCGCTTTAACATTAGAACTTCATTTGTCTTAACTCTCGAAATAAAACATCAATTTCTCTATGTTTGTTACTGCTTGTGTGTGAGTCATAACAGCAGCGAGCTTCTGCTGTCTCAGTTTAGTGTATCGCTTGTCTCACGTCCGCTTTAACATTAGAACTTCACTTGTCTTAACTCTCGAAATAAAACATCAACTTCTCTATTTTTGTTACTGCTTGTGTGTGGGTCATAACAGCAGCGATCTTCTGCTGTCTCAGTTTAGTGTATCGCTTGTCTCACGTCCGCTTTAACATTAGAACTTCATTTGTCTTGACTCTCGAAATAAAACATCAATTTCTCTATGTTTGTTACTGCTTGTGTGTGAGTCATAACAGCAGCGATCTTCTGCTGTCTCAGTTTAGTGTATCGCTTGTCTCACGTCCGCTTTAACATTAGAACTTCATTTGTCTTGACTCTCGAAATAAAACATCAATTTCTCTATGTCTGTTACTGCTTGTGTGTGGGTCATAACCACAGCTTGTTCATCAACACTGTCTCAATCTGAATACTCTTTATTTTCATTTTCAGTAACACTACATGATGTAATAGTACCTTGCTCTGTATTTGACGTATAACCTCCGCCATTGTCAGTGTCTTTTTCATCAACATCGGAGCAGCAATCGATATGTTTAAAAATGTTTTTAAAATATAATGCTAAACCAAGAGATAATAGAGTTTTGAAACTTTGCATACATTACTTTAATGTGTGTAACATTTATCTATACAAGAAAACTAAGAAGTGTATTTTGATAGAAAGTGACTGAAATTTTACTCGTCACTTCCTTAATACTCGCGCTGTTAACAGCAATACATCTATACATTTATTATGACAGTTTACTTAACTTGCATTAAAAAAATTTACTTTATCAACATAGAAGTTGTGTTTCAAAGCCTTCTCGACCTATTGAGTGAGTTGACAGTCCGCGGAGTGTAGTGTGTCAATCTACAGGTAGTGTGTGCATTGCAGAGGGAAGTCAAGAAATGAATATCGGAGTTATTGTGTAAGGATCGGCAAGCAGAGCGGTGTAAATGGGTAACGATGTGTGTACGTCAGAGAAATTACTAACAGCGCAAGTTGGTGCGTACAACGGAAGATTGGTTAGGCCTGTTTACACTGTGCATTTGTGTAAAAATATAAGGTGAATGTAACTTAGCCTTGGTTAATGATTTTAGGGACAAATAAAAAGCAAAGATGTATATTTTATGTATTTTTTAAATTTCCTTCTAACTAGAACTAAGCGCTGTGTGAAAGTTACCTGAAGTTCATTGTTTTCTCCAGGACCTTCCACACTTGTCCGATGTAACCATCCACGTCGTAGCCTTTCTCCGTGCGTCTTAGAGTGGTCACAGGAGGATTCTGTTGAGCATAAAATAATGTTGGCTTTTGTTACAGCTAGACAAATGACCAAAACATGTGAAAATATAGCAGCCTCTACCGTGTCTTGTTATTGTTGGCAAGTCATTTTATAATTAGACTAATATTGCAACTAAGATTTCCAAGGTTTGATATCTCTGCTAAGACAAAGTTACATATGACTTCATTCTTACTGAATGCAGGTACCACCAATTTCTCTTTCTCTAATTATGTCCTCTTCGGAGGACCTATAAAGTCAGTAACTGAGGCCTGTATATACATAGGCTCATCAACAAAGACTGAGACTGATTGTTTTCTGTAGCTTCCGTGGTAGTTTCGTATCTGTAACATGAATATTTGAAAAGAGTTGGCTTTTATGTATAATGTCGGTAGGCGGCACCACTCTCATATTAGTAGGTTGGTAGTAATGCTCTATATTGTAGACCCTACGTGCATTTCGTATACCAGACAGTGGAGGTGACGTAAGAGGAGTAGTACAGCGCAATCAAATTCTGTTTTCGTTTAAACCATACAGCCACCGAAACTTATAAAAAGCTGAAGCAAGCGTACAGTGAAGATGCACTACCTCGTGCAACAGTGTTTAGGTGGTTCAAGGACTTCAAAGAAGGCCGACTTGTCAGTGTTAAGTAAGGTAAGCTTGGTGTTTCGGCTTCTGCTGTTACTGAAGTCAACCTCAACACAGCTGTTGTGATTGTCCGAGAGGATTGGCGTATAACATTACGTAACGTCAGTGAAGTGTTGAGAATTTCATATGACCGTGTGTTTACAATTATGCACGGCCATCTCCATGTGACCCGAGTTTCTGGTCGTTGGGTGCCACACCTTCACGACTGGAGCTCTAAGAACGGCTTTAGGTTCTCCATTGAGAAGATGGTCTGCGTCAAATTCATGCGCCGCAAGGGTCGGTTACCACCCTTCCTACGGTTCGGTTGCTATGTTTTACCCTTTACTGACGAAATTAGGTTCCTCGGACTGGTTTTCGACAGAAAACTCAGCTAGTCGTCGCATATAGAGCAGCTGAAAGCACGGTGTGAGCATTTTTTTTTTTAATATCTTGCGGATACTTAGTGGGAAATCGTGGGGAGCGGCAGGCCTGCCTCGCTTGTATCGCACACTCATCCGATCCAAGCTGGACTACGGGTGCATCGTTTATTCTTCAGCTCGTCCATCTGTGCTGAAACACTGTCCATAACTCCGGCCTTCGTCTAGCAATTGGGGCATTTTCAACTAGCCCAGTTGTGAGTCTGTACGCTGAGGCGGCAGGGCCTCCTTTACACCGTCGGCGGGAAATTTTTCTGGGCAATTACGGTTGCAGGTTATGTAGTATGCCTTGGCATCCAACGTATGCACCCTTTCTAGACACCTCATTGGACGTACGTTACGGGAACACACGCCTCAGTCCCAAGCAGCCAGTTTTTCGCTTCCGGGAACTCCTTGGCAGACTTTCACTTGACTTGCCTAGGTTGTTCCCTAAGGGCGAAAGACTGTATCCCCCTTGGATGTGTGCAGCGGATCACATAGATCTCGTTATGGTGCTGCACAGCAAGTCCACGACGCCGACGAGCAGTATCCGTGGTTTATTTTTATAGTTTTTATCCGGCTATAAGGATATTAGTTCATTTTATACCGACGGGTCTAAGAGCTCTGCTGGTGTTGGATGTGCATATGTCTATGGAGCCGAACCCTTTACATTCGGTCTCCATGGCAGCACTTCCATATACAATGCAAAGCTCTATGCCATTTACAGAGCCATTTTACATGTTCGTCGGGGGAGATTGGGTAATTGTCTTATCCTAAGTGATTTCCTTAGCGCACTCCAGAGGCCGCCTGCGCTGTACAATCACCATCCTATTGTACAGCGTATCGAGGACGTCCTCCACACCTTACACGCCTCAGGCGTTAGTGTCGTGTGTGCATGGGTTCCTGGTCACGCAGGCTTGCAGGGGAATGAAATGGCGGATTTGGCAGCCAAGACGGCAACGACACAGCCCAGGAAGATTTTAGGATTATACTGCGGAGAGGTGTGTTATCCTGCTGGCGGGAAGAGTGGTCCGCTCTCCACAGAAATAAACTCCGATCCGTCAAGGCACTTCCGATACCCTGGGCAACCTCCTTTCGCTCCTCTCGTCGTGAGGAGGTGTGGCTGGCTCGCTTTATTAGCCACAGTTTCATGCTAAATGGGGGCCCTGCACCAGATTGCCCGTTTAGCGGTGGAGCTCTATCGGTGCGCCATGTGTTTTTAGAGTGGTTTACCTAGCAGATATTCGCCGGTCTCTCCAGCTGCCGGCCAGCCTGGCAGGGATTCTGGCGGACAACGACCAAGTGGTAGCCAAAGCATTTCAGCTACTTTTAAGAGTGGATTTTAGAATTTAGTTGTAAATTTTACCCATTTTAATCTTTTAGTTTTTTGCCTTACGTGTGTATTTTATATTCTGTGTGAAATATGAGCTGAAACGTTCCTGGCGGCGTATATGTTCTAGACGTTCTCGGGCTTCGAGCAAGGTAAACAGATGTTGAACATCCTGATGGTAGGAGAGACGTACGCTCCCGAAACGTCGATGTCTCAACATCTGCTTACCTGGCTCGAAGCCCGAGAACGTCTAGAACAAAAATATATTCTGTGTGTTTTTATTTAGGATGAACTTATTGTAGTTTTTTATCGCCTGTTTTAGCATGATCTAACCATTAAGGGCCCTAATGACCGCGCAGTCGTGCGCCCAAAACACCACCACCACCACCACCACCACCACCACCACCACCACCACCACCACCACCACCACCACCACCACCACCACCACCACCACCACCACCACCACCACCACCACCACCACCACCACCACCACCACCACCACCACCACCACCACCACCACCACCACCACCACCACCACCACCACCACCACCACCACCACCACCACCACCACCACCACCACCACCACCACCACCACCACCACCACCACCACCACCACCACCACCACCACCACCACCACCACCACCACCACCACCACCACCACCACCACCACCACCACCACCACCACCACCACCACCACCACCACCACCACCACCACCACCACCACCACCACCACACCCACCACCACCACCACCCCCACCACCACGGCCTCACGTCACATGGAGTTTCTGGCTCGATTCAATGTTACGTGTACCACATCCACCTTATAGCCTCGATCTTGCACCCTGTGTCGCTTTTTTATTCCCATCACTAAAGGTAAAGCTTAGAGGTATCGATTTGAGAACTCTGAAGCAGTGCTCAAGAAAAGTTAGGCGATCACGTGTTCAAGGATTGCAAGAGATGCTCTAAAAAGTGTATTGAAGTACGAGGGGTCTACATTGAAATATATCATGTAAGCATTGAATTGCTGTAATGAACATCTCTCTCACTCTTTGTTCATCAGCCGTCGGATTATAATCTAAATTCCCTCAGAGTAAAATACTTGCATCATGCATACAAAGAAACACTTACATCTAAACAAGCGCTCTTTATGACGAGTCCTTGTAGATCCGTTCTCCTCTGGTACAGGGCAGGAACACGACGATCTAGAGGGCAGCACAAGGTGAATAACTCTTGTCGCAGTGGCAGTTCCTGGGCTATGCGATACACTTCCCGTATCCTGAAGCCCTGATACCCAGGAATCGCTACAAGGAACTCGCAGTCAAAAGGAACATACACCTTTCCGAAGAAGTCTTCCAAAACAGCCTCCTCCTTGTTCAGAAATATCAGCCATGTCGGTCCAGAGAGTTTCGATATGTTTGACACCTGCAATCTCAGGCAAGAAAACAGTTGAACATCACAAGGGTAACGATTAGACCTGAGTAAAACATGCACAGTGGTGTGGTTGCCTCAAGAATGGTAAAATAATAAAGTGTCTATTGTACAACAATGCAAAAATGTTGTGCAATGGTCTTCAGTACCAAACTGTGACATTTACTATAGCACAGACGCAAAAGCTTGGGTCTTGTGTATCTACCTGGTAAATTTCATAAGAATAGTTAAAAAGCTGCATCATATACAGCATTTGAAAGAAATAAAGCAATGTAGAAAGGAGGTATAATTACAAATTTCAAAACTGTATGGATTTTTAACGTGCGTGATCACTAGTAAACAAATTGGAAACGCATTTGCCATTTGTATTACAAAACATTGAACAAAACTGACAAATTTTGCTGCAATTTATACTGAATTTCAAATAATTGCCATTGTGAATGCAGTGGTTGGATAACTTTTCAGAGCACATAGAAACGTCTCAGAAGTACATACACAAAAGAACTTACCTCCTCTAGCACCTGCTGGACGGCCGCAGTGGCCCTCAGGAAGACGGCTAGTGGCAAGTTACGGTTGCATCTCATTTCGCTTACTGAAAGTACAGTACTAGTGTTCAGGTACAATATCCTGGTCTGGACATGAAGAGAAGACAGTTCTTTCTGTATCCTGTAGAGCTCTCTCTCAATACCAAAATCTGAAACATAAACCACTTCTGAAAGTTACGCACTTAAAAGCTTCCAAAGAGCTTAGAGTTGCCAGACATTGATCTGTCACGATAAGAGAAAACTTCCAACGTTAAGTCATATCGGACGATAAATGAAATGATGTTAAAACGAGTACAGGGTACATAGAGCTTAGAGTTGCCAGACATTGATCTGTCACGATAAGAGAAAACCTCCAACGTTAAGTCATATCGGACGATAAATGAAATGATGTTCAAATGAGTACAGGGTACATAGAGCTTAGAGTTACCAGACATTCATCTTTCAGGATAAGAGAAAACTTCCAACGTTAAGACATATCGGACGATGAATGAAATGATGTTCAAATGAGTACAGGGTACATAGAGCTTAGAGTTACCAGACATTCATCTTTCAGGATAAGAGAAAACTTCCAACGTTAAGTCATATCGGACGATAAATGAAATGATGTTCAAATGAGTACAGGGTACATAGAGCTTAGAGTTAACACACATTCATCTTTCAGGATAAGAGAAAACTTCCAACGTTAAGTCATATCGGACGATAAATGAAATGATGTTCAAATGAGTACAGGGTACATAGAGCTTAGAGTTGCCAGACATTCATCTTTCAGGATAAGAGAAAACCTCCAACGTTAAGTCATATCTGACGATTAATGAAATGATGTTCAAATGAGTACAGGGTACATAGGGCTTAGAGTTGCCAGACATTCATCTTTCAGGATAAGAGAAAACCTCCAACGTTAAGTCATATCGGACGATGAATGGAATGATGTTCAAATGAGTACAGGGTACATAGGGCTTAGAGTTGCCAGACATTCATCTTTCAGGATAAGAGAAAACCTCCAACGTTAAGTCATATCAGACGATGAATGAAATGATGTTCAAATGAGTACAGGGTACATAGAGCTTAGAGTTACCAGACATTCATCTTTCAGGATAAGAGAAAACTTCCAACGTTAAGTCATATCGGACGATAAATGAAATGATGTTCAAATGAGTACAGGGTACATAGAGCTTAGAGTTACCAGACATTCATCTTTCAGGATAAGAGAAAACTTCCAACGTTAAGTCATATCGGACGATAAATGAAATGATGTTCAAATGAGTACAGGGTACATAGAACTTAGAGTTACCAGACATTCATCTTTCAGGATAAGAGAAAACTTCCAACGTTAAGTCATATCGGACGATAAATGAAATGATGTTCAAATGAGTACAGGGTACATAGAGCTTAGAGTTGCCAGACATTCATCTTTCAGGATAAGAGAAAACCTCCAACGTTAAGTCATATCTGACGATGAATGAAATGATGTTCAAATGAGTACAGGGTACATAGGGCTTAGAGTTGCCAGACATTCATCTTTCAGGATAAGAGAAAACCTCCAACGTTAAGTCATATCGGACGATGAATGAAATGATGTTCAAATGAGTACAGGGTACATAGGGCTTAGAGTTGCCAGACATTCATCTTTCAGGATAAGGGAAAACCTCCAACGTTAAGTCATATCGGACAATGAATGAAATGATGTTCAAATGAGTACAGGGTACATAGGGCTTAGAGTTGCCAGACATTCATCTTTCAGGATAAGAGAAAACCTCCAACTTTAAGTCATATCGGACAATGAATGAAATGATGTTCAAATGAGTACAGGGTACATAGGGCTTAGAGTTGCCAGACATTCATCTTTCAGGATAAGGGAAAACCTCCAACGTTAAGTCATATCGGACAATGAATGAAATGATGTTCAAATGAGTACAGGGTACATAGGGCTTAGAGTTGCCAGACATTCATCTTTCACGATAAGAGAAAACCTCCAACGTTAAGTCATATCGGACGATGAATGAAATGATGTTCAAATGAGTACAGGGTACATAGGGCTTAGAGTTGCCAGACATTCATCTTTCACGATAAGAGAAAACCTCCAACTTTAAGTCATATCGGACGATGAATGAAATGATGTTCAAATGAGTACAGGGTACATAGGGCTTAGAGTTGCCAGACATTCATCTTTCACGATAAGAGAAAACCTCCAACGTTAAGTCATATCGGACGATGAATGAAATGATGTTCAAATGAGTACAGGGTACATAGGGCTTAGAGTTGCCAGACATTCATCTTTCACGATAAGAGAAAACCTCCAACTTTAAGTCATATCGGACGATGAATGAAATGATGTTCAAATGAGTACAGGGTACATAGGGCTTAGAGTTGCCAGACATTCATCTTTCACGATAGGAGAAAACCTCCAACGTTAAGTCATATCTGACGATGAATGAAATGATGTACAAATGAGTACAGGATACATAGAGCTTACATTTACCAGACATTCATCTTTCAGGATAAGAGAAAACCTCCAACGTTAAGTCATATTTGACGATGAACGAAATCATGTTCAAATAAGTACAGGGTACATAGAGCTTAGAGTTACCAGACATTCATCTTTCAGGATAAGAGAAAACCTCCAACGTTAAGTCATATTTGACGATGAACGAAATCATGTTCAAATGAGTACAGGTTACATAGAGCTTAGAGTTGCCAGACATTCATCTTTCACGATAAGAGAAAACCTCCAACGTTAAGTCATATCTGACGATGAATGAAATGATGTTCAAATGAGTACAGGGTACATAGGGCTTAGAGTTGCCAGACATTCATCTTTCAGGATAAGGGAAAACCTCCAACGTTAAGTCATATCGGACAATGAATGAAATGATGTTCAAATGAGTACAGGGTACATAGGGCTTAGAGTTGCCAGACATTCATCTTTCACGATAAGAGAAAACCTCCAACGTTAAGTCATATCGGACGATGAATGAAATGATGTTCAAATGAGTACAGGGTACATAGGGCTTAGAGTTGCCAGACATTCATCTTTCACGATAAGAGAAAACCTCCAAATTTAAGTCATATCGGACGATGAATGAAATGATGTTCAAATGAGTACAGGGTACATAGGGCTTAGAGTTGCCAGACATTCATCTTTCACGATAAGAGAAAACCTCCAACGTTAAGTCATATCGGACGATGAATGAAATGATGTTCAAATGAGTACAGGGTACATAGGGCTTAGAGTTGCCAGACATTCATCTTTCACGATAAGAGAAAACCTTCAACGTTAAGTCATATCGGACGATGAATGAAATGATGTTCAAATGAGTACAGGGTACATAGGGCTTAGAGTTGCCAGACATTCATCTTTCACGATAAGAGAAAACCTCCAACGTTAAGTCATATCGGACGATGAATGAAATGATGTTCAAATGAGTACAGGGTACATAGGGCTTAGAGTTGCCAGACATTCATCTTTTACGATAAGAGAAAACCTCCAACGTTAAGTCATATCGGACGATGAATGAAATGATGTTCAAATGAGTACAGGGTACATAGGGCTTAGGGTTGCCAGACATTCATCTTTCACGATAAGAGAAAACCTCCAACTTTAAGTCATATCGGACGATAAATGAAATGATGTTCAAATGAGTACAGGGTACATAGAGCTTAGAGTTACCAGACATTGATCTGTCACGATAAGAGAAAACTTCCAACGTTAAGTCATATCGGACGATAAATGAAATGATGTTCAAATGAGTACAGGGTACATAGAGCTTAGAGTTACCAGACATTCATCTTTCAGGATAAGAGAAAACCTCCAACGTTAAGTCATATCGGACGATAAATGAAATGATGTTCAAATGAGTACAGGGTACATAGAGCTTAGAGTTACCAGACATTCATCTTTCAGGATAAGAGAAAACCTCCAACGTTAAGTCATATCGGACGATAAATGAAATGATGTTCAAATGAGTACAGGGTACATAGAGCTTAGAGTTACCAGACATTCATCTTTCAGGATAAGAGAAAACCTCCAACGTTAAGTTATATCGGACGATAAATGAAATGATGTTCAAATGAGTACAGGGTACATAGAGCTTAGAGTTACCAGACATTCATCTTTCAGGATAAGAGAAAACTTCCAACGTTAAGTCATATCGGACGATAAATTGAAATGATGTTCAAATGAGTACAGGGTACATAGAGCTTAGAGTTACCAGACATTCATCTTTCAGGATAAGAGAAAACCTCCAACGTTAAGTCATATCGGACGATAAATGAAATGATGTTCAAATGAGTACAGGGTACATAGAGCTTAGAGTTACCAGACACTCATCTTTTAGGATAAGAGAAAACCTCCAACGTTAAGTCATATCGGACGATAAATGAAATGATGTTCAAATGAGTACAGGGTACATAAGGCTTAGAGTTGCCAGACATTCATCTTTCACGATAAGAGAAAACCTCCAACGTTAAGTCATATCTGACGATGAATGAAATGATGTTCAAATGAGTACAGGGTACATAGGGCTTAGAGTTGCCAAACATTCATCTTTCAGGATAAGGGAAAACCTCCAACGTTAAGTCATATCGGACAATGAATGAAATGATGTTCAAATGAGTACAGGGTACATAGGGCTTAGAGTTGCCAGACATTCATCTTTCACGATAAGAGAAAACCTCCAACGTTAAGTCATATCGGACGATGAATGAAATGATGTTCAAATGAGTACAGGGTACATAGGGCTTAGAGTTGCCAGACATTCATCTTTCACGATAAGAGAAAACCTCCAACTTTAAGTCATATCGGACGATGAATGAAATGATGTTCAAATGAGTACAGGGTACATAGGGCTTAGAGTTGCCAGACATTCATCTTTCAGGATAAGGGAAAACCTCCAACGTTAAGTCATATCGGACAATGAATGAAATGATGTTCAAATGAGTACAGGGTACATAGGGCTTAGAGTTGCCAGACATTCATCTTTCACGATAAGAGAAAACCTCCAACGTTAAGTCATATCGGACGATGAATGAAATGATGTTCAAATGAGTACAGGGTACATAGGGCTTAGAGTTGCCAGACATTCATCTTTCACGATAAGAGAAAACCTCCAACTTTAAGTCATATCGGACGATGAATGAAATGATGTTCAAATGAGTACAGGGTACATAGGGCTTAGAGTTGCCAGACATTCATCTTTCACGATAAGAGAAAACCTCCAACTTTAAGTCATATCGGACGATGAATGAAATGATGTTCAAATGAGTACAGGGTACATAGGGCTTAGAGTTGCCAGACATTCATCTTTCACGATAAGAGAAAACCTCCAACGTTAAGTCATATCTGACGATGAATGAAATGATGTACAAATGAGTACAGGATACATAGAGCTTACATTTACCAGACATTCATCTTTCAGGATAAGAGAAAACCTCCAACGTTAAGTCATATTTGACGATGAACGAAATCATGTTCAAATAAGTACAGGGTACATAGAGCTTAGAGTTACCAGACATTCATCTTTCAGGATAAGAGAAAACCTCCAACGTTAAGTCATATTTCACGATGAACGAAATCATGTTCAAATGAGTACAGGGTACATAGAGCTTAGAGTTACCAGACATTCAACTTTCAGGATAAGCGAAAACCTTCAACGTTAAGTCATATCGGACGATGAATGAAATGATGTTCAAATGAGTACAGGGTACATTAGCTTAGAGTTACCAGACATTAATCTTTCAGGTTAAGAGCAAACCTCCAACGTTATGTCATATCGGACAATGAATGAAATGACGTTCAAATGAATACAGGTACATAGGGCTTAGAGTTACCACACATTCATCTTTCAGGATAACGGAAAATCTCCAACGTTAAGTCATATCGGACGATGAATGAAATGATGTTCAAATGAGTACAGGGTATATAGAGCTTAGAGCTACCAGACATTCATCTTTCAGGATAAGGGAAGACCTCCAATGTTAAATCATATCGGACAATGAATGAAATGATGTTCAAATGAGTACAAGGTATATAGAGCTTAGAGCTACCAGACATTCATCTTTCAGGATAAGAGAAAACCTCCAACGTTAAGTTATATCAGACGATGAATGAAATGATGTTCAAATGAGTACGGGATACATAGAGCTTACAGTTACCAGACATTCATCTTTCAGGATAAGAGAAAACCTCCAACGTTAAGTCATATCGGACGATGAATGAAATGATGTTCAAATGAGTACAGGGTACATAGAACTTAGGGTTACCAGACATGAAAGTCACACCCTATTCGCACCCTATTTATAGTAATGTGCGGGGATGTTGATATTTTACAGCTTTCCTAAAAATATCACTTCACAAAACTATTATAAAGTTACAAGCATTATTGCATTCCCTTTACTGACCTTTTATTTTCGAAGTTTTTCACTAAATATAAGGATTTATGGCACCTCAAAACGTGTACTGTAGTGGTATTTCCGTGTTGAAATTTTGGTGTCGAATAACATTGTCGTTATCTTTAATAAACTCTCATGCTTTCGGGATAAACTTTAGGTCGACGTAAATCCTTACACAGGTAGAAGTTTGTCTCAAGTTAGTACCATGACGTTAACATATGGGAGGGAAGAATGAGAGATACAGAGGTACTGTAACATAATATATGTTTTAGGATCTTGAGCTGTACAAGGAATGTTTACACTAGAGAATGTGATTAAACGTAGGACAAGCGTGGCTCTTCTATCGCTACTAGGCAATGCGGTGCATGCAACGTTGTACAGTTAAGTACCCATATTGGCTCGCTTTGCCGAACCATACGGCTGATGTCTTTGCGCGCTCTAAGTATACTAATTACGGAATTATTTTGTTTTTCAATGTTACAGAGCTATTTTGTTCTGAGGTTGACTGTCCAAACGCCATGTTTGTAGCACATCTGGTTTCGCAGATATAGAAACATAAGCCGCCTGACTAGAAACAAAAGAATCATTAACTGTCAGTGAAGAAAAGCACACACGTGCTATGCTGCAGTTGCATTCAGTAAAGTGATGATCTTTTAAGAGTGTACACGTGCTTTTCAAAGTTAGTAAATATATCACTTAGCAAGTCTAGTACTGGTGCGTCTAGTAGTAACTGCGAAACAACTCATAAGAGTTTACATAAGTAGGCTAGAAATACTCTTGTTAATGTGTATTACTTTTTCAAACAGATGTCAATTAAAGATTCAGTTTTAAAAACACGGCGCTCTACAGATGTGCGATCTGGTTGGTAATGGGAACATGACACTGGATAATTCAGAAAAATCCTGGAAATGTGGCCTTACAGAGGGAATGGTTTGAATTCCTGCGAAGGGAACGCTGGAAGCTAATCACTTCTGGGCTCAGTGATTCTATGGAGCCGTATATCACCCGATTTGAGCTCCATTACACTGGTTCAGAAGTCAACTGTCACCCCAACATCTAGACTGGCTGCTTTCACTGAGTGCAGACAATCTTTAGCAAGATCAATTTTCTCGCCACAAGTCTTAGATCAGTGATCCTTCAGATTGTTGGGCAATCCTTTGCAATGACTATCCTCCTCAAATGGCCGCAGGAGGATAACTTAAGAGTCTCAAAGGTTACCATTGTGAATACAATTGCATATGTGAAGTGTTGATTAAATGGTACAGTAGTTAACATTGTGATATACCATTATGGTTAGATACAGTAAATATGTGGCGTGAGTTGGACTGAGTGCTAGTCAGTGAGCTAGGAGCAGTGTTAATGTAAATTAGTGTAAGATACCGAATTAGATGAAGATTATAAACTGTTATTATTGAACTTCCTTTTGAAATGGCTGTGGTGATCTTCATGAACTCTGGCTGCAAATACAAATTACTTAAACTTTATTGAAGGCCATTTAGACTGAAATGATAGATTATCTGAGTTAGGTTTAACTGTAAATGTTTTTGTAAAAATTTTTAGTCAGTGCCAAGTGGTTAGCTAATCTGAATAATAAATATTAAATAAACATAACACTGCTTTATAAAAGGTAGCATGGATAACTACCAGGTAGGGGTACAGCTCTTGTGTTGGTAACATCCATTATTATTTCTGAGGCAGTTGAAACTGTAGATAATTTGGAACTAATGTTTAAGACAGAGTATTTGTACAGTGTGAATACTATCTGTAGATGTGCAGTTGAAAAAAAAAGAAAAAAAGAAAAACACATTTTCGAAAGTACAAATTTCGCTGAGAGTCTAGAATTAATGTTACAAGTTTGTCACGTGATTGCTTATTCTGTGACGAACATTGTTAAAGAAGACAAACAGTTTACCAAATTAGGAGAAGTTCCCATATTTAGATCTCCAGGGAAACATCGAGCAGCTGAAAAACGTGTTACCAACTTAGACAATTTTCAAAAGTGTGTTTTAAGTAGAAAATATTATGATTTATGTGACAAGGGTGAGTATCAAACTGTCAAAAGTCTGATCAATTTAATGAGGGAGAAAATAGAATTTACGGAATATCTTGAGTTCAAATATAGAACAAATGATGGTCACAAATTTCTGCTTCAAAGAAGCGATATTGTTGCTGCAAGAGTAAATTTTCCGCGCACAATGCACGACATTAGTACACGAGATTCATGATGTAAAAGTACTTCATAAATACACATTTATATCTTCCGTATTTATTAAGTATTTTAATGAAACAAAAATTGTTTTAAAGTCCATTACAAACAGTATACAAATATGACCTCATTAAAATAGAAACTATCCTCACATATCGTTGAAATGTCACTAGTTTGTTTCACTGTAGCAAACACCTTATCTCGTAGAACACATCTAATTTGAGTCATTTTGTTTTGTGTACATATGAACGATAGCTACGTAAGTGAACTGTTCTCCAGTTCAAGGTTTTAAGGTTCAGATTATGAGATAATTATTGTATATGTTCTCACACACATGCTTAAATATTAAGCGTACTTCTCTGTCAGCATCTGTATGATACTTGCTAGGTTGAGATAAACACAGATATATCTTCCATCTCTGTCGCTCACTAGCCGTGGAAGTGGCAACGCCAAGACAGTACGATAACCCTATTTGCTCAACCCGTGTTCGTTCTTATTTTGTAGACACTGTAATATAGCCTAGCTTGTATAACTAATGAAGCATTTGTTTGAAGTCATTGACAATGACGGAGGTAATAAACCGTTTACAGAGGAAGACATTATTACATCATGCAGTGTTACTGAAAATGAAAATAAAGGGTATTCAAATTCAGACAGTGTTGATGAACCAGCTGTGGTTATGACCCACACTCAAGCAGTAACAAACATAGAGAAATTGATGTTTTATTTCGAGAGTCAAGACAAATGAAGTTCTAATGTTAAGGGTATGTATGACTGAAATTTTCAAATTCTGAACTAATAATGCTAGCTTTTTCAAATTTACACCATAGGTGTAGTATATTGTAAACATGTGACAAACTAAATTTAAACCATTTTTCTCCAGCAGTTTAGAAATTATGATAAATTTTGTATGTTTTTGTTACGTCACTAAAAAAGTCCCTTGCGACAAAATATTTTGAATTTTGCTCTAATATTTTAACCCCATGTTCATAATACACATACTTTTTGAAATTGCTCTGGGTTTTTCTGTGTCTCCTTTAGTTTAGGTCACAAAATTTTTTTAATTTACAAATATTCTTTTTTTGTCTAAAAAACTGTAAGTTTTGTGCTTGAAAATTAAAAATATATGCTTATATACATTTCACAATAAAACCTAGGGCAATTTCCATTCCTCATGATATTCTGAACCTGTGTAGGAAATTTCATGAATGTAGTACAAAAACTGCATCGCAAGGAGCATTTTACAGGAAGAAAAATGCTGAAAATATGAACATTGAGAAAACAGCGATTAAAGATTTGATTGCATAACTCACATTAAATTCCACCAGGCTGATAAGTTGGACCCTCATATTTCTTTTTCCTCTCCTCTGTTGCTGCTTTTTCCACCTTTTTCTTCTTTAGATGTTGCTTCTCTTCTGCACAACTTCGCTTCTTGCTTTGCAGGATACGAGTCTGATCTCGCTGCACTGAAGTTTTCCTTGCTGAGTCTACTACACTTTCACCTCTAATATTTCGCTGCAACTCCAAATGACTTAAGACTACCCATGTTAAACTCACTGATGCTTTTAATAACAGCAAGATCCAATTTTTGTTTTGATATGAAAACTTCCTTTGGGCACTTATTCCATATGACATGATGCAAAGATTCATTGGCATTCTGTGTTTTTCCTGTTTTGAACCTCTCTAGCAATGTTGTAGAAGCCAGCCTCTGGTATATTGGCAACACTTTAGGAACTATTTTGTCTGAAAGCCTTATTTTTCTTTTCTTGAATTGAAAATTTAACAACGGAAAACAGACAAAGGATGTGGATGTAGGCAAAAGAGGGCGTGACTCTGACAGAGTTTAAAGGCCACCGACATTTAAATAAGCATTTAAAAATGGCGTCCGGAGGCAAATTATGCATTTTTCACACTCGGGAATGTCTAAATTATTTTATAGAATTAAAATAAAAAGTCGTTATTTTCACGATTTTCATGAAATTTCAGTCATACATAACCTTAAAGCGGACGTGAGACAAGCGATACACTAAACTGAGACAACAGAAGCTCGCTGCTGTTATGACCCACACACAAGGAGTAACAAACATAGAGAAATTGATGTTTTATTTCAAGAGTCAAGACAAATTAAGTTCTAATGTTAAACCGATACACTAAACTGAGACAGCAGAATCTCTCTGTCCTGTTTACTACCGACTAGTTAGTAGCACGGTATAAATACATACACTATTACAGTACATACAGTGTATGTGTTTTAGGTGAAAGTGTGACCATAGTAATTTATAGACTCTATTAAAAATATTTCAGGATTTTAATCGGTTTTCTGTCATTCGCTGGATTTCGTTAACTAGAATCGACCCTGGCCTAGTTGGTATGGCTAAATGAGCTTCAACTCGAAAAATTTAATGCCGTAGCCGGGATTTGAACGTCGGATCTTCTGGTCCCCGTGCAGCCGCTCTAACCATTGAGCTACTATGGCCATCGTGTCTACATGACATTAAATTCTCCAACTGACTCCTGTTTTTCCCGGTAAACCACTAGGAGTTCTCAAAAACAAATGTGTGAAAGAAGAATCTATAAAGGCCGGGCCTCAAAGTACTTACAGCATAGTAAGTCGCCATTAAGGTAGTTGTCTCATGTGTTTATGAGAACTCCTAGTGGCTTACTATAAATCCCGGACCTTAAAGTACTTACAGCATAGTAAGTCGTCATTAAGGTAGTTGTCTCATGTGTTTATGAGAACTCCTAGTGGTTTACTATAAAGCCCGGGCCTTAAAGTACTTACAGCATAGTAAGTCGTCATTAAGATAGTTGTCTCATGTGTTTCTGAGAACTCCTAGTGGTTTACTATAAAGCCCGGGCCTTAAAGTACTTACAGCATAGTAAGTCGTCATTAAGGTAGTTGTCTCATGTGTTTATGAGAACTCCTAGTGGTTTACTATAAAGCCCGGGTCTTAAAGTACTTACAGCATAGTAAGTCGTCATTAAGGTTGTTGTCTCATGTGTTTATGAGAACTCCTAGTGGTTAACTATAAAGCCCGAGCCTTAAAGTACTTACAGCATAGTAAGTCGTCATTAAGGTAGTTGTCTCATGTGTTTATGAGAACTCCTAGTGGGTTACTATAAAGCCCGGGCCTTAAAGTACTTACAGCATAGTAAGTTGTCATTAAGGTAGTTGTCTCATGTGTTTATGAGAACTCCTAGTGGTTTACTATAAAGCCCGGGTCTTAAAGTACTTACAGCATAGTAAGTCGCCATTAAGGTAGTTGTCTCAAGTGTTTATGAGAACTCCTAGTTGTTTACTATAAAGCCCGGGCCTTAAAGTACTTACAGCATAGTAAGTCGTCATAAAGGTAGTTGTCTCTTGTGTTTATGAGAACTCCTAGTGGTTTACTATAAAGCCCGGGTCTTAAAGTACTTACAGAATAGTAAGTCGTCATTAAGGTAGTTGCCTCATGTGTTTATGAGAACTCCTAGTAGTTTACTATAAAGCCCGGACCTTAAAGTACTTACAGTATAGTAAGTCGTCATTAAGATAGTTGTCTGATGTGTTTATGAGAACTCCTAACTCAATGATTACAGCGGCTGGACGGAGACCAGAAGATCCGTGGTTCAAATCCTGGCTGTGGCATTGAATTTTTCAGTCTGACTCTACGTTTCCACAATTTAGCCTACACACGGCCAGTGTGAAAGAACAATTAATTTCCGAGGTTCAACTCATCACTCAATATTGCATTAAATACAGAGATTGTTACCTGTGGAATGTTCCTGGAACAAGTAGACGCAGCCGCTGAGGTAGAAGTTCTGCATGGCGAGGATGACGTCACTGCGTCGTGCTGTTAGTCCTGCCGAGGCCAGTAGCAGGGGAGCGAGCCAGAATCTCATGACGTCGCGACGCCGCCAACTGCTGGACTGACATTAATCAGAGTAGGCCGGGTTTGATGCGTGCACAAGCCACTTATCTAACAGCCATCTATCTGTCCACACGCCGCCGCCCGCTGCGCGGTACTTACTGCTTTCACATTGTAGCAGATTACTGCTTTCATCTAGGTATGGCATTCACAGCAAACACAGTTTAGAGGTTCCAAAACGTTATTACTATATGACTACAAGAAATTTGACAATCTTAACATTCATCTTCTGTATAAGTTCACACTATACCACTGTTGTTTAGTTTTATACAGGGTGTTACAAAACTGCATGTCAGATAAATACGTAAAATACGAGAGCTGTTCAATAAAGAATGATCACAATTTTTTTGACAACGTACCTTTACCCATCCTGATAATTTTGATAGTCCTTCTCAAAATAGTCTCCCCTGAATGCGATGTACTTGTCCCAGCGTTTCTGTCAGTCTTCAAAGACATGCTGGAAACCATTTTTGAGAGATCCTTCAAAATCGCCTCTGCAGCCTTCACCACTGCTTCTGATGAAGTCTCCCACGGAGGCGTTTCTTCAAGTTAGGGAATAGAAAAAGGTCACATGGGGCCAAATCCGGACTATAGGGAGGGTGAGGGATGCACTTCACGTTGATTTTTGCAAGATATTCAGCAACAACATTGACATAATGCGGCCGAGCATTATCGTGGTGCAGCATCCAGCCTGCTTCACGTAAATGTGGTCTTTTGCGCCTGATATGGACTAGCAATGTTTTCAGGATATCACTGTAGTATTGTCCAGTTACTGATGTGTGTGCAGGTACAACAAGCTGATAAACCATTCCATGAATATCAAAGAATGGGATGACCATAGCTTTCCTAGCAGAAGCAACCACTTTTGCTTTTTGGGGGGTTGGTGATGAAGGAGATTTCCACACTGAGCTTTGCTATTTGCTCTCAGGATCAAAATGATGGAGCCAAGTTTCATCAGCAGTGATTACGTTTGAAAGAAACTTCGGATCTTCCGCTAACATCAACTTTAACTGCATGCAGACCTGAATGCGTATGTCCTTTTGTTCGGGAATCAACAGTCTTGGAACTCATCGCGCACAAACACGTCTCATGTGTAATGTTTCTGTCACCAACGTGTGGGTGGCACCCAATGAAATGTTCAGTATTTCAGAAAGTGATCTTAAGGTAATTCGTCGATCCTCTCTCACAATGGCAGCAGCAGTGTTGATGTTTTCTTCCGTAAGAGCAGTAACTGGAGCACCGGGTCCACCTTCGTTTGAAATTGATTGTTTCCCCTCTTTAAACACTTTAAACCACCTTCGAGCTGTGCTGTAGGGAAGAACAAACTCTCCATAGGCCTCCTGTAACATTGTATATGCCTCAGCTGAAGATTTGTTGAGACGAAAGCAGAATTTCAAAGCAGCATATTGTTCCTCGCCTGTTACCTCCATTACAGCGGTAGGCGATACTGAACATGTCTGAACTTGCCTGGTTCTAACAGGCGGGAACCAGGAGTACCAACAATGAAACTACTACGGCGTGTTTGTCTCACATTAAGCTAACAGAATATAATAAGATTGACATTTACTGCGAAAAATTATAACCGTAAAAAATATGATCTTTCTTTCTTGAACAGCCGTCGTACTTTGAATTTGCATCAACTGCAGGCCAAAACTTTATCAGAAATGTGTCCGGTTTGTTTAAGGCAAATTTTATATCATCCAAATTAGCCAATTGGTGTACTGAGACCAAACTGCAAATTGCTCCCCAAAAGTCTTTATACATTTTATTTAAAGGAAAATTAAAACGAGATCTGATTATTAAGTATAATAATGAATAAATTAAACGTTGTAGAGAAATAAAATACCTAGGTGTTATGCTGGATGAAAAATTAAACCTCATAAATCATTTAGAGTATGTTAGAATGAAGGCTGAAAAAGTTATGAATAAATTAGACACAATTGTCAATATAAAATATAAAATATCCTTAAATAATATTATAACTTATCATTATACTATTTTTGGATCAATTGTTACATATGCCGCAGCAACCTGGGCTCAAAAATTGTATAATTTGAATATCAGAAACAAATTAAGAAGTACACAGAGGAAGATCCTGCTTCGCCATACGGGTGCTGTTTGCACATCTACAGTAGCACTCCTTGTAACGACAGGAACAGGGCCCATCGATCTTGTAATTAGATTGAGAGGTGCAATGTTCTGGTTCAAGAAAAATAATTTTGATAAAGTAAATAGTATAGTTGGAAAGGTGTGTAATACCAGACAAGATATCAAGAAACATCTGTTGAATGATTGGCAGAACGAATGGGACAGTATAAATGAAGGTAGAAGAACTCATGAATTCTTTCCATTTATAATCGAACGCTTGAAATTGAAACATGTAAAACCCACAAAAGGTCTGATTCATTTTTTGACTGGCCATGGACCTTATGGTACATATCGGTATAAAGTGAAGAAGTTAAATAGTTCCATTTGTAATATATGTAGTAAACTAGATAATCCAGAACTTGTTTTATTTGAATGCGTTAAGTATGACCATCTAATTACTGAAGAACGAAATAAATTAAGAGGATTTAATTTATGAAACATAATAAGAATCCCAGAATTATATAATATCTTGGCCAAATTAGCAAATACCATCAGCGAATTAGCATGGAAATCAATTCTACCCAAATGTATACCTGTTCAAGAAATTCAACCACCAATTGAGTTAAGAAGATCTGAAAGACGTATTAATCCACGTAATGAAGAAAATATTGTTATTTAAGAAGATATGGATATTAATGATTAGCAAAATGTAAATAGAAGAAGAGGATATTGTGTTTCCCTTGGTCGACGAGATTGGGGCAACAGGAGAACTAGAGTCGTAGCAGAATCCGGAGGGGATGCAGAGAGCACGAGGGTGGCGCAATTCCCCTTCCATGTCTACCAGTTCTGAGGAGGACACATAGAGTTCCTGCTGGCGAATCAGGTACCCGCTTCAAGGCTGTTGGTGCAACAGATTCAGTAATGTTCAACAATCTGTACAACGAGGAGGTGACCGCAGGGAAATGAAATGAAATGTGTAGTGTTTAACGCCCGCTTTTACTACATACGGCACCGCAGGCGATGACACTGATGATACATGAGATGAAGATGGAGCACCGGTGGAATGAGATGGCGGGGGAAACCGGAGATCCCGGAGAAAACCCGCCCCAGCGCCGTGTTGTCCACCACAAATCTCACTTTGCGGTCGGACCGCAGGAATGAAAGTGTTTTAGTGTTCAGTGTAATATAGTATCCTGTGAAATTTTTAGGGGAGCGATTGCCATCCTCTCAAATTAAATATAATTTCGAGTAGTATCAATGGTATATCTTTTTGTGAGAGGGGCTTTGCCCCTCCCCTTGGTGTTTAAGGTGAATGAGGAAGTTCATTTGAGGTTTAGTCTGGGGAGGGATTTTCCTTCCCCGGTGTAAGATGATGAGAGAAGTGTTGTAAGTGATAATGTGGTGTAGTTATGGAGGAGTAAAGTTTTTTGGATGGTTGTTTTTGTAGTGAAGGATATTGGTGAATTGAGTTGTGGATTATTACTATGGATAATTTGAGTGAAAGATGAAGGAGGATTTGAATGAATTATTTTAAGAAGTGGATATTTGGAAAAATGGATTTAAGGAGTTGATTTGATAAATTATTTAGTTGTTATTTAATTTAAATTTGGTGTAAATTGAGGATAGTTAAATTTTGAGAAAGTGTGTTTTGAGAAATTATAAAATAGAATTTTTTTTTTTATAAAATTATGTTGAAGATTTAGGAGATTTAATAGTTGAAATGTGTTTTAGTATAATGTTAATTTTATATTTTTGTGTTAAGAAGGTAAATAAATTAAATTAGAAATTAATTAAGTTGAATTGTTTGGTTTGGTTGTTGAAGTTTATTATAATGGTTTAATTTTGAATTATATGAAGGTTATTGAATGTACAATTATTGTTTGTTTAATATTTTTGAATTGTTTTGTAATTTTTAAAGGTTATTATTACAGATGAATTTTTTTAATTGTTAAGATATGAAATTTATATTTTTAACTTGATATAAAGTAGATTTGAAAAAAAAAGTTGATTTGTGTAGAAGGAAAAATAATAATTTAATTTGTTTGTATATGTAAATTGATATGATGCATTTTAATTTGTTTAAAGAATTTGGAGCAAAAAATTTATAAATTTTGTGATTTTTGTAATGTAAATTTTATGAATTATTTTTATATAAGTTTTTGGTTAAATGTTTTGAAAGTTTTTAAGAAGGTTTTTATCAGTTGAAAAGGTAAATTGATACATTTTTAAATGTACTGGTTACCAGTACATTAAGTATCGGTTTCCGGTATTGTAGTTTTATTTTGTAATTGTAGCTGGTTGCCAGTTATTTGTCTACTGGATTCCAGTAAAATTTTTATTAGTTAAATTGTAAATTTTTAAATTGGCAGCTTTTGTATTTGTTTTAATTTCTTCTTTTTAATTTTTTTCTTTTATTTTCTGAAAAATTATTGTTTAAATTGTATTTTTGTATTTATTTGGTAGTTAATAAATTAGAATTTGGAAATCATGTACCGGTATAAGAAATTAGGTACTGGGATTAGATTTTCAGAATTTATTTATTTTTATTTTGTCCGGTTTGTTGTTTCAAATTCATTAAAATTTGTTTACTATTTTAAAAAGAGCAAAAAATCTGCACCCGTCAAAATGAGGGGTTGGTCCTTCTCGGTAGACCATACTCGCTGGTCCCTCTAGTGTTAAACTTAAAGTTAAGGAAGAAGAAATGCTGTTCAGATTTAACGTTTTCCAGAAATTAACACGGTTGTTTTCCACTTCTAGGGTAAAAACTCATAAAACAATGTATCAAAAGTTAGTGATACATAGTGACACAGTTCGGCTGCTTAAATATTTGATGGCAGTACACACATGCAAAGCTATAGCGTGCCATGAACTTGAAAATAGTGTAGGTGACCTAGGTAGCTTTACAAATCGTGTCACGTTTTATCTTTCCTGTGTCCTTCCAGACTGTCGTGTATCAACTCTGGCTTTTTTATATAAAATATATATCTGTATACATAGATATATAGTTTTCTTTTCTTTGTTCTATCGTTTTCCATTGTTTTTCGTTCGATTGCTCTTTGTTTCCTGTATTTTCTCATATACACAGTGTTCATTTTTATCTGTAATTTTACCGCACAAAATTTGACGTAATCAATAGAATCGCAGTTGGAGCAATCTCTTAGCGGCTTGCTATCGTATTTGATGTGCTGACAGCAGCTTTGAGGCCTCCTCTACCGGCAGGTAAATACGAGGGTGGGTAAAAAATAATGCCTCCTATTTTTCTTCTCCTTTAATTACCAAGTAAATTGAATCCAATTTACATAGCTTGAAAACTACAACATTGACGATTAATTTGTCATAATTCAGTGTAATCTCCGTCCTTTTCCACAGTTTTGGTGCACCTTTTATTCCAGTGTGGCAAAACACACGGTCTTGCTTCCTAAGCCATTGACGCACGGACGTTTTCACAGCCTCCTCATCTTCAAAATGAATCCCACAATGAGCTTCGTTTAGTGGCCCGAACAGATGGAAGTCTGATGGTGCCAGGTCAGGGCTGTAAGACTTGCCACCCCAATTTCTCAATTTCTGCAGTGGTGTAACAGCTGGTGTGTGGTCCTGCATTGTCATGCAAAAGAAGAACATCCGCCATAGTTTTTGTTGGGCGAACTCGGCGAAGATGTGCTTTCAGCTTTTTGAGAGCTCTGACGTATTGGACAGAATTTATTGTGCATCCCTGCTCCAAAAAAACAATCATAAGCACACCCTCTGCATCCCAAAACACTGTCGCCATAACTTTCCATGCCGACCGCTGAGTTTTGAATATTTTTTCTTCCGTGACGTTGTGTGATGCCATTCCATTGACTGCCTAATAGTTCTAATAGTTAGAACGGGTTCATTGTGGTGGGGATTTGAAGGAGTGAAACCAAGCTACACGCAAGTGTTGCCGGATCTCCTGTAATAGCGTTCCCCACAGCTCCAGCACCTTGGAGCCCTTATTTAACGTACACGCCTCGTATTTTATTTCTAGGATCTAATTCCACCCTTCTTACGTAAACAGATCCAATAGCTAATGGCAATAAGATTGTTAGTGATGCACTTATCATGTTGGTACGATACTTCATTCCCGCGACCATAACAAGAATCTCTCATAACAAGTGAATGTTGTTCACATGTTCGAAAGTATTTCTTTGTGTAACGTCATTTAGTGGCTGACATCAGTTTCTTTATTTTGTGTGCGAGTGTAAAACTTACGAAAACTTTAACCAATAAATAATGAGAAGAAAGCGTTACTATAAAAATGTTAGGGCAATCAATATCCGATTTAAAAATTGCGCCAAAGGCGAAAGGATGCAGAAATTCTGTTTGTGGCATAAAGAAACATCGGCGTATAGACTTCATTTTTCGAAACCAGTTCAGTTGCATGGACTTTCTCCCGTGACGCGCTGTTATTTTTCGGCACGAGCCGCCAATGTCTATCAGGAAACTATAAGAGAAAATCATATCCAGATAACCCTTCCTGACCGAGATTCGAACTCAGGATCCGTAGAACATGAGACAGACATACTACAACGACATCTTTTCAAGTTAGAAAGACATTCTTGGCATTTATATACGACGGCTGTTCAATAAAGAACGATCACAACTTTTTTTGACAACGTACCTTTACTCATCCTCATAATTTTGATGATCCTTCTCAAAATAGTCTCCCCTGAATGCGATGTACTTGTCCCAGCGTTTCTGCCAGTCTTCAAAGACATGCTGGAAACCATTTTTGAGAGATCCTTCAAAATCGCCTCCGCAGCCTTCACCACTGATTCTAGTGATGGATAATGACTTCCATGAAGGCATTTCTTCAAGTTAGGGAATAGAAAAAAGTCACATGGGGCTAAATACGGACTATAGGGAGGGTGAGGGATGCACTTCACGTTGATTTTTTGCAAGATATTCAGCAACAACATTGGCAATATGCGGCCGCGCATTATCGTGGTGCAGCATCCAGCCTGCTTCACGGAAATGTGGTCTTTTGCACCTGATATGGACTTGCAATGTTTTCATGACATCCCTGTAGTATTGTCCAGTTACTGATGTGTGTGCAGGTACAACATGCTGATAAACCATTCCATGAATATCAAAGAATGAGATGACCATAACTTTCGCAGCAGAAGCAAACACTTTTAATTTTTTGGGGGTTGGTGATGCAGGAGATTTCCACACTGAGCTTTGCTGTTTGCTCTCAGGATCAAAATGATGTAGCCAAGTACCATCAGCAGTGATTACGTTTGAAAGAAGCTCCGGATCTTCTTCTAACATCAACTTTAAATGCACGCGAATGTCCTTTTTTTCGGGAATCAACAGTCTTGGAACCCATCGCGCACAAACACGTCTTATGTGTAATGTTTGTCCCCAACGTGTGGGTGGCACCCAATGAAATTTTCAGTATTTTAGAAAGTGTTCTTAAGGTAATTCGTCGATCCTCTCTCACAATGACAGCAGCAGTGTTGATATTTTCTTCTGTAAGAGCAGTAACTGGAGCACCGAGTCCACCTCCCTCTGAAATTGATTGTCTCCCCTCTTTAAACATTTTAAATCACCTTCGAGCTGTGCTGTAGGGAAGAACGGACTCTCCATAGGCCTCCTGTAACATTGTATAGGCCTCAAATGAAGATTTGTTGAAACGAAAGCAGAATGTGAAAGCCGCGTGTTACCTCCATTACAGCGGTAGGCGATACTGAACATGTCTGAACTTGCCTGGTTCTCACAGGCGGGAACCAGGAGTACCAACAATGAAACTACTACAGCGTGTTTGTTTCACATTAAGCTAACAGAATATAATAATATTGAATCTTAATGCGAAAATTTATGACCGTAAAAATTATGATCATTCTTTATTGAACAACCCTCGAATAACGTTTAATTCTTTTCTCACCTCACAGACATTTTTCACATGTGTTTATAGAAATACCACTAAAAGTTTGTTGTTATTCCCTTCGTCGTATTTAAATAACTGAATCATTGTCCGTCCTCGTCAGAAATGAACGGTTCATTCTGTAACATTATTAAAGCAACGCGCTTCCTTATCACCCCACAGCAGACGTCTTACTTCAACTGTTTCCCACGAATACTAAGTTATTAATGCAGCAGTACTTGTCAGATTTCGATGACTGCATTTTTTTCTCACAATTCGTGTTGGAAGCTATGTAAAGCATAAATTAACGAAACTGAACCATTTTTTAAGGCTTGTTATACTGTTTTAGACTTTTTATTTGAGGTAATTTGTACAAATTATGACAGCTTTGAGAACAGCTTTGAGAATAGCTTTGAGAACAAATTCAACTTCAGTAGACTATTCCGCTAATTTCTATAAAATGTTTTGACTATTCTATAAAAATGTTCTAAAATATTATTCATTAAAAATGTTATAAACATACATGTTTTACTTCCCAGGCTGAAAATATGCCAAGAAAATTGAATCCAATTTGCATAGCTTGAAAACTACAACATTGACGATTAATTTGTCACTATTCAATATAATCTCTGTCATTTTCCACAGTTTTGGTCCACCTTTTAACTAGGACATGTATTCCAGTGTGGTAAAACACACGATCTTGCTTCCTAAGCCATTGACGCACGGACGTTTTCACAGCCTCCTCATCTTCAAAATGAATCCCACGATGAGCTTCCTTTAGTGGCCTGAACAGATGGAAGTCTGATGGTGCCAGGTCAGGGCTGTAAGACTTGCCATCCCAATTTCTCAATTTCTGCAGTGGTGTAACGGCTGGTGTGTGGTCTTGCATTCTCATGCAAAAGAAGAATATCTGCCATAGTTTTTGTCGGGCGAACTCGGCGAAGACGTGCTTTCAGCTTTTTGAGAGTTCTGACGTATTGGACAGAATTTATTGTGCATCCCTGCTCCAGAACTCAATCATAAGTACACTCTCTGCATCCCAAAACACTGTCGCCATAACTTTCCCTGCCGACCGCTCAGTTTTGAATTAACACAGTACAAAGTGCTTGTAGACCTTTTCCACATCTAAGCTTTCATTTCTTCTATTATATGCCTCTTCAACAAGTCAGAGTAGTTCTTGTGGGTCAGATGGTATATTTATTTTCAATTCCATGCGGTTTACTGCATCTTGTACGGGAAAAACTATTTTATCACCACTTTTATGTAATTTCCTAATTATATGTCTCAAAGCTGCCATTAAAGTATTTCTTTGTTCCAAGCGGCTCACCTGAAGAGTTTGGTCGAGGTTATTGTACAGTGCGGCAACATTACTGCTGACTTGTGGGTTTATTTCCGCTTGGCCTGGAGTAACGACCTGGCTCGTACAGCTGTCCGTGTGTCCTGTATTCTTTATTTCACCATTTACCAATATTTCTTTATCATCTTTGGCTTGTTCAAAATTTATCATTCTATGTTTCCCTAAATTTGATAAGAAATGTTTATTCCCCATATCTCGGGTATCATCCACATCACTCGTACAGGTAACTGGAGAATTTTTTATATCCTCATAATTTACTTTAATTTTGGTCTTTTTATTATTTCTAACAATATTACTAGAAGTTACTTCTTCTTCCGGTTGTTTATTCTTTATTATCACATTAGGTTCAACATATAGATGGCCAAAATATTTACCTTGACTTAATTTTAATTTATGATTTATAACACCGATCTAATTACGTCTTATGCGACTGGGGAATTCCGCTTAAATCTTTTTTGGTTAGGATATCCTGAACATATTACAGATTTATCCATAATTTATTCTGGAAACTGTTTTTACCCAGAAAAGTCTATAGATCGGACCATTTTGTTTCCCCCTCATATGTTTTATTTCTTTTGGTGCATGGAATGCAGACTGATGCTTGCTCTTTCTTTTGAAAATCTTTTCTGATATGAGTATTTTTCCCGCATGAACCCACCGAGAATTCTCTTGTTTGCAGTATTTCGTAATATGACTAAGAGTAGCCTTAGTTCTTTCAGTCATTATTCTCTCTTTCTTTAATGGAAATTATTATTATGAGCTTCCCTCGCTTTGAAAGTCACGCCTCGCCCCTGGACCTACGTGTGACTGTACAATAGAAAGAGTACTGAAGAGTAGCCTTAGTTCTTTGAGTCATTATTGTCTCTTATTTTAATGAAAGTTATTATTTGTTGCTTCCCTCACTTTGAAAATCACACCTCGACACTGGACCAACGTGTGACTCTACAATAGAAAGAGTACTAAAGAGTAGCCTTAGTTCTTTGAGTCATTATTCTCTCTGTTTTAATGAAAATTATTATTTGTTGCTTCCCTCACTTTGAAAGTCACACCTTGACACTGGAACTACGTGTGACTCTACAATAGAAAGAGTACTAAAGAGTAGCCTTAGTTCTTTGAGTCATTATTCTCTCTTATTTTAATGAAAATTATTATTTGTTGCTTCCCTCACTTTGAAAGTCACATCTCGACACTGGACCAACGTGTGACTCTACAATAGAAAGAGTACTAAAGAGTAGCCTTAGTTCTTTGAGTCATTATTCTCTGTTATTTTAATGAAAATTATTATTTGTTACTTCCCTCACTTTGAAAGTCACACCTCGACACTGGACCAACGTGTGACTCTACAGTAGAAAGAGTACTAAAGAGTAGCCTTAGTTCTTTGAGTCATTATTCTCTCTTATTTTAATGTACGTTATTATTTGGAGCTTCCCTCCCTTTGAAAGTCATTTCTCGACACTCGACCTACGTGTAACTATACAATAGAAAGAGTACTAAAGAGTAGCCTTAGTTCTTTGAGTCAATATTCTCTCTTATTTTAATGAAAATTATTATTTGGAGCTTCCCTCGCTTTGAAACTCACGACTCGACACTGGTCCTCACGTGTGACTGTACAATAGAAAGAGTACTAAAGAGTAGCCTTAGTTCTTTGAGTCAATATTCTCTCTTATTTGAATGAAAATTATTATTTGGAGCTTCCCTCGCTTTGAAAGTCAAACCTTGACACTGGACCTACGTGTGACTGTACAATAGAAAGAGTACTAAAGGGTAGCCTTAGGTGTTTGAGCCATTATTCTCTCTTATTTTAATGAAAGTTATTATTTGGAGCTTCCCTCGCTTTGAAAGTCACGCCTCGACACTGGACCTACGTGTGACTGTACAACAGAAAGAGTGCTGAAGAATAGCCTTAGTTCTTTCTGTCGTTATTCTCTCCTATTTTAATGAAAATTATTATTTGGAGCTTCCCTCACTTTGAAAGTCACGCCTCGGCACTGGACCTACGTGTGACTGTACAACAGAAAGAGTACTAAAGAGTAGCCTTACTTCTTTGAGTCATTATTCTCTCTTATTTTAATGAAAATTATTATTTCGAGCTTCCCTCGCCTTGAAAGTCACGCCTCGACACTAGACCTACATGTGACTGTACAATAGAAAGTGTACTGAAGAGTAGCCTTAGTTGTTTGAGTCATTATTCTCTCTTATTTTAATGAAAATTATTATTTAGAGCTTCCCTCGCTTTCAAAGTCACGCCTCGACACTGGACCTAGGTGTGACTATAAAATAGAAAGAGTGCTGAAGAATAGCCTTAGTTCTTTCTATCGTTATTCTCTCCCATTTTAATGAAAATTATTATTTCGAGCTTCCCTCGCCTTGAAAGTCACGCTTCGACACTGGACCTACGTGTGACTGTACAATGGAAAGAGTAATGAAGAGTAGCCTTAGTTCTTTGAGTCATTATTCTCTCCTATTTTAAAGAAAATTATTATTTGGAGCTTTCCTCGTTTTGAAAGTCACACCTCGACACAGGACCTGGGTGTCACTGTACAATAGAAAGAGTACTGAAGAGTAGGCTTAGCTGTGTGAGCCATTATTCTCTTTTATTTTAATGAAAATTATTATTTGGAGCTTTCCTCGCTTTGAAAGTCACTCCTCGCTACTAGACCTACATGTGATTGTACAATAGAATGTGTACTAAAGAGTAGCTTTAGTTGTTTGAGTCATTATTCTCTCTTATTTTAATGAAAGTTATTATCTGTAGTTTCCCTCGTTTTGAAAGTCACACCTCGCTACTGGACTTACGTGTGACTGTACAATAGAAGGAGTGCTGAAGAGTAGCCTTAGTTCTTTGAGCCATTATTCTCTCTTATTTTAATGAAAATTATTATTTGGAACTTCCTTCGCTTTGAAAGTCACACCTCGCTACTGGACTGAAAGTGGTTGTACAACAGAAATATTACTAAAGAGTAGCCCTAGTTCCTTGAGTTATTGCTCACTCTTATTTTAATGAAAATTATTATTTGGAGCTTCCCTCGCTTTAAAAGTCACGCCTCGACACTGGACCTACGTGTGACTACAACAGAAAGAGTGTAAAGAGTAGCCTTAGTTCTTTGAGTCATTATTCTCTCTTATTTTAATGAAAATTATTATTTGGAGCTTCTCTCACTTTGAAAGTCACGCTTTGATACTGGACCTACGTGAGACTGTACAATAGAAAGAGTACTAAAGAGTAGCCTTACTTCTTTGAGTCTTGTTGTAATGAAAATTATTATTTGAAGCTTCCGTGACGTTGAAAGTCACGCCTCGACACTGTACCCACGTGTGAATGTACAATTGAAAGAGTACTGAAGAGTAGCCTTAGTTCTTTGAGTCTTGTTGTAATGAAAATTATTATTTGTGGGTTTCTTTGCTTTCAAGTCACACCTGGTCATTTTTGGACTTAATATCTGGCGTTGGAGCTTCTCTATTTAACAGATGACAGTAGAATTACAGTATTTTCTGGACAATGGCAGTCAAAAGCGCTTTTACTTCAATGGGCACGTGAATGATGTCATTGGTGCTCTGATTGGCAGAAACCGAGGTACTTCCTCTGTCTCAGACATCCCCAGAGGTCTGCAGGATAATACCTGGCCACATTTTGTGAGGAATGTATGAGCCTTCATCAAAGAACGACATTCTACTTTCAGGATAAGGGAGAAACCCCAGAAAGTTCCCTGGGTCAAGTAGAGAGGCCACGGGAATCGAATCTGGACCTCTTGAATGGGAGTACAGCTGTCAGCTCTGTACCGAAGACAGACATTTCATCATCTATGCTATAGCGTATACTTTTTATCGTGAATAGGAAGTATTCTTTGATTAGGATACAAATTCATTCAGTAATTTGATGTTTCTTTGTTCGGAAGTGACACAGGGCTGATTGGTTCTGCAATCACATCTGGTATTTCCGTGTTGGGACCGTGACGTGACTGTTATCTGGACATGCATTATGTACATGACAACGTCGGTCATTTAACACACGTTAGTGGTCGGTAATAATTATCATGGGGACATGCTACTTCACAGGCTTTTAGCAATAATGGTGTTCCATTTAATGCTCATTCTTGTTTTTGTATCTACCTGACGCATGTCCAATAATCCTTGCAGGAAATTAGCTCTGTTAAACACTGTTTACAACCTGGAAATATGCTTATTCTAGGATGCTAATGACATTTAACGTTAATTTGTTGCTTGTAGGATAACTGATAATTGTCTTACTCCACAAAGTTGGTCCACATTTTGTTTTTACATGTCGGGGAGATATTGGCATTCAACCCGAAAGTACGTCACCAATATTTTCCTGGAAAGACTCGTTTTGAAGTGTGCTGAAGGTCCTGCGTGTGTCGAAGAATATTATAATCCAAAAAAGAAAATTATGTGACACTAAGTTTTCAAGGAAATCGCACAACACTGAAATACTTGGCGATGTTGCTTTAGTTGAGTTAGGCAGGCCGAAAAGGAAAGGAGTAATAATGGAAAACGTCTTGTAATGT
The DNA here is from genome assembly GCA_030765055.1 of Mantis religiosa. NCBI lineage: Eukaryota > Metazoa > Arthropoda > Insecta > Mantodea > Mantidae > Mantis > Mantis religiosa. The sequence continues at coordinate 33,148,060 of CM060947.1, forward strand.
TTATGTATGTCTGATAAAAGAAGAGAAAGCTTTGGTAAACATAGCTAGAAAATAAAACGAGCGAAATAGGAATGCGGGACATTTGGAAGAAGGGGGGGGGGGGGGGAGGTGGAGAGGGATTTTGGAAGATGCTGAGAAATAGGTATTTTATATTTGATATTTTATTATTTGTAGTTTCCATTGCAGATTCACTACAATGACTTTAACATCGTACATGGACTTATTACAAATATATGAAATTGCTGACCTAAGATTTACTCGCTGACTCAGGTCCCCAGCCCATAAGCCTTTGGTTTTCCTGAGCAGCTTCCTTCTTCTCCTTTCAATCCTTTACTTTTTGGCTTCCTCCTTTTCCTTATATCTTGCTCTTTTATCTTTCTTTTTCTCTTGCTCTGAGCCCTTTGTATATTTCTACATAGCTTTCTATTTCCCTCCATTACCAGAGCTACGCCGGTATTTAATAGAGGCCGACAAACCTAGGAGCAAGACTTACCTATGTTGTGGATGTTATGGTTCTTGAAAGGGGACACACTATTATTCGTTTACCTCCGTATAGCTGTGATCTGAATGCAATTTAACTGACGTGGGCAAAAATAAAGAACGTTTTCAGAGGGCACAACGTTACTGGCGATTTGTCAGCCACAAATCTGCAGAAACTTGCTATATAAGGGAAGGATACTGCAAGAACTAGAAATGAAATATTGGAGAAATAATGGTGTAATTGAAAATGCGATTGATGAAATTATCATCAACGCATCAGAGGATACTAGCGATGAAACTGATGCAGTGGACTCAGAAATCGAAGAATCACAAAGCGAATGAGTATTTATGGCTGTCATAATATTTGTTTACTATTTTAATGTGTTTCATAAATAGTAAGTATATAAACATACAGCTTATAGGATCGAGTTCAATTTAATGTTTGTCCACAGATCTCACACTTGCGGCGCGTATCTTCGCTTATCTTACACACTATTTTGCAGAACTGTGTGTCTAAAGGTTGACCACACTGCAGAAACAAAAGTGTCAGCTTTCGCAACTTCCCCTCTGCGCGCATTACACCGTAAATCCAGCGCTCTTCTTATCTTGCGCGTACTGTATGTTTCCCTTCCCTATTCTGTCTTTATTTTCAGGTATACATTTAGTGATTTCTTACTTATCAGATTTCCCCACGTCTCTTGTCTGTCAATGTCCCTTAATCTATTCTTAATAATTGTCCAAAAAATCTTTTACATTTCTTTCTCTCTCTTGCCAGATATCCCCCATCCCTATTTCAACCAGCGTTCCCTCTAGCTCTAACCACTAGCTGTCCTTACATATTAATACGTAGAAAATTGAAATCTTGTTACAATACTCAACTAATGTGAAATACATTTTTGTGTAGGATGATTTATTTCGGAGATATTCCTTGTTAATAGTTGAATCTTCCAACTCCAAGTCGTACTACGTCATTCAGTAATGTTTATCCTTAAACCCCATTCACATAGAAACATTAACACGAGGACTAACCTATTGCTTTTCCATTCACAGTAACACTACAACGTTAACATCAAAATGAAACAATTGAAGTGCGCAGAGCGATTAAAAATGGTGGCTGTGAGATTGACGAGGATGTTACAGTACAATTTATGCTACTACAAACTGTATTATCTCCAGTGCGTGGTTTACCATAATTAAAATCAAGTGAATCTATAACAGAACCTTTCTAACTACAATAAAAATTTATGCAAATAATAAATAATTATTAATTTATAGCTTTTTCAAATGTAAACAAAGCAAAATATTGTATAGTCTACCTAACCTCACAAAATCGACAGATACCATAATAAATAATGTAAACAGCTCACGCCTACCTTCACATTTCAGTCTATTCACAATTTGCTTCCAAATATTTTACTTCAGAACTTATATTTGTGGGATTCATGCTTTCTGTCATAAAGATGACGATGATTTTGAAATAAAATATGCAATTAGTCGTGAAATAACTGCATATATCTTCTCCTTTGTTTTTGTGCAATGCGATAGTGTTTTTTTCTTTACTGTTTTGTTTAGTCGCCAAACCCGAACATGAAAGCTTGGAGTTTGAAAGTTTTGGCGTTATATTGACGTTCATGTTAACGAAAATCATTGTGAATGACTTTATTTATTAACCCGGCAAATAGCTTTAATGTTAGTGTTGCATTTGCGATAAGTTTTCTATGTGAATATGTCGCTATGTTTGACAACACTCAGTGTCCCACGGTGCTAACGTCATCTACCTTCGGAAGCGGCACTTTGTACACGTAAGGCAGGAAGTAGAAGTAACGGCTGTTCTGTGCCTGTGAGCCGTTGATCGGAGTTAACTCGATTATCCTATCTGCAACAATCGGCCTGATGTACTCCAACGACGGGGAACTCCCGTTCTGAACCCCTCGACTGTGATGATGGTTGCGATTTCGGTTGTGATTGTGGTGTGCCGACCGCCGAGATCTCTGCGTATCCGCCATCTTTGGTCCACATGTAAACAAACAGAACGTGTCCCACTCTGTCAGACATAGTGTAATGTAATCTCCCAATTGTGTATTATATTCTTCCCAAGTTGTACGTGTGTCCTATTATTGGTTCAAAGATTATGGCCTATTAAAATAGTTCAGGTTTATATGAATCACTCTGTATGTCCCTGTATTTCTTCTGCAGTCTAAAATAATACTTTTAATAACACTGGGCAGCAAAAGTAATTTGTGAATGTTTCGAGCACTTCATGAGGCAATTGCTACTAATTTTGGGTTGAGAAAAGCAAATATGACAATGAAAATTGTTATTAGCTCTAGTTTCTATGATATACACAAGGTGGAAGTATTACATATTAACGGATTGAGAGAAAAGGATACATTTTAATTACATACATGCTAACAACAATGAAAGTGCATTTGATTTTTTAAACTGGTAATTACACGCTAAGAGTTCTAAATTGCTGGAAAAATACTTCACAGATAGTCGTGTCTGAAGAGAATCATGACTTCGTCGTCTTTTAGCTCGCCTCTTGTGATGGACTTCCGCAGAATCCCTATACAAAGACCAAGTATTACTTCATTCCAACGGCCCTGATATCTTTGTTCCATAACAGAAATGTCCTGATGGAATCTCTCCCCATGTTCATCACTAACAGCTCCACAACTAGGAGGGAAAAAGTCTAGGTGGGAGTGGAGAAAATGGATCTTAAGGGACATGTTGTATCCAAGGTTACGGCATTTTTGCAGTACTGTCACCAAATGCTTGTAGTTGTCATCTCTTTTGTTGCCTAAAAATCCATGAACAACATTCTTGAAGGCTTCCCAAGCTTCCTTTTCTTTCCCCTCTAACATTTGGTCAAATGCAGGATCCATTACAAGTTCTCTTATTTGTGGTCCAACAAAAATGCCTTCCTTAAATTTTGCATCACTTAATTTACGAATTTTCTCTCTGATGTTATTTTACAGGTGTGCCAACTTACAAAAAATTCCCCCAAATTTAAAATCTTCACCATAAAAAATAAAATGTCACGTTATCTTCAAAACAAGAGCTAATCTACCTCTTTTATGGTGATTGTTTAATTCAGCAGATGAAAATACATGTTAATTCACTATTTCTAGCCCGAAACATTTTCACTATTTCCCAGTGTTATTTATTTTAGTTGGTATGTAAAAGGAATATACGAAATGTGATGAACAAACAACGAAAGTATTTTTAATTTCGGGTGATCAATACGTCCAACTTTCAATTCTTTTTTATATTTTTGGACAGATGCTTCCGACAAATCCTTGCACTTTCAATTGTTTGACAAAGTTATATGTACTTTCGTGTGCTGGGCGAATTCTGACATTGAGAATTTAGATGTCACGTGTGACGTTTCATAGTTGTTTTACAAGCTATTTATACTTTTTAAAATGATTTATATGTTAAAGACTTACTTGAAACCAAAGTAGACATGAAACAGCAATTGTAAATTGTAGGAGTGTTTTGTGTGTCACCATGGTTACCTTACGTGGACCAAATGTGTCCTTCTGGCTTTTATTGGCTCGTAAATATGACGGTTTAGCATTAATATTAATAAACAAGAGCATAAAACAGGTTTTTTAGGGCGTTTAAAATGTGCATTAACTGCAGCAGCAAAGTACCTGTATGTTAACGACTTAATCACACGCTACCGAAAGGGAAGGCTCAGTGGGCCGGGTTCGATTAGCGCTGTCCACGTACCCCACTATTACCTTTTTTCCTATAGTAAAATACGAATTTAACCAGGTCTAAAGACTTTTATCTAAATTAAAATAAATCATATAGCAGAACTAGATTGTTCATATGTGCGTAGAGAAAGCAGTGTGAGTACAGACAAACGATACAACTAAGATAGTAATGCCATTTAACTCTGTTTCGATCGCATTTCATCAAATATTTACGAACTGTAAAGTACGTATTTCTCCGTATGTGATTACATGAATGTAACGTCACATGCGAGATTGTAATTTGTACTGCAAACAGATTAAAAGCTCGACATTGTCGATAAAAAGGTTTCCTATGCTTAGGATCGTCATCCCATTTCAGCAATTGTCCACCCAATATAGTATATTACACACTAATGCCCGGTTTCACAAACAAATGTTAACAAATGTAATATAACATTTGTTACAGCGCTAACAAAGCTGTTAAATTTCTTGAATTTCACCAATCTGTTTTCTGAAAATGTTAGCAAACACGTGTTAACGCCTAGAGACTCGTAAATATTACAGCTATAGAAGGCTATAGATGAGTCGTATTATTTTCTGAATGTACTGCGATGCGATTTTGTTTTCCTTTTTTTTCTGCAAACAGCTGAAAAATGGCGGGTAAACAAAATCGTAAACAAAAGCCGTGAGACAAGTTTCTTATCGATTGAGAAATAATTGTTAATTGAATTGGTGACGAAGTGTAAGGATATCGTTGAAAATAAGAGGACGGTTGCGGTGAAAGGAAGAGAGAGAGAGAGAGAGAGAGAGAGAGAGAGAGAGAGAGAGAGAGAGAGAGAGAGAGAGAGAGAGAGAGAGAGAGAGAGAGAGAGAGAGAGAGAGAGAGAGAGAGAGAGAGAGAGAGAGAGAGAGAGAGAGAGAGATGTCACGTGGCAAAAATTGCAGACGAATTTAATTAAAATGCCATCGAAACAACTTCGTCAGTATTACGTAAGTTTAAAACGAGGAGCGAAGGACATGTGACGATTGACTTGAAGGTTTCAAGACGGGAGGTGGACAGTGTATTATCCACATAATTCAGTGAATTATAAATCGCAAAGGCGAGGTCGGCATATTCCTTTCGATGTATGTTCTAACTCAGTATTACATAAATTTAAAACGAGGAGCAAAGGACATGTGACGAGTGACTTGAACGTTTCAAGACGGGAGGTGGACAATGTATTATCCGCATAATTCAGTGAATTATAAAATAGCAAAGTTATTAATACTTGAATTTCACCAACCTGTTTCCTGAAAATGTTAACAAACATCTGCTAACGCCAAGAAACTCTGTGAAAGTCCTCCTGCATTCCATTGAAGAATTTTGAAGGTGTTCTGGAATTGACGTCCTGCAGATGTCCCCACCCGGAGATCCGAATGGGGGACTATTTCGCCTCCGGAAAATTTATCTGAAGGGCTTGTCATGTTTTAAGTAGCATTTGCACTTGCTCTTTTTATTTTCCTACTCAAATATGTATATTGATTTTCTAGCTTATTATTTACTTCTTCTAATTTGCTAATGAGTTCTGCATTCTGATTTTCTATCTTGCTAATGAGTTCTGCATTCTGATTTTCTATTTTCCTAATAAAATCTGCATTTTGACTTTCAATCTTATTATTTACATCTGCTATCTTATTGTTTACATCTCCTAACTTGCTACTGAGTTCTGCTATCATCTTCACTATCTGGTCTAAGGTACTTACATCTGGTGATTCACTAACATGTCCCTCACCCTGTGCAAGCACGTTTACTTCAATCACATGTTCACTAAACTGCTGGCGATGATCCATCCTTTCCGTCAATTTACGTCCGCTTCGGAGTCTCATATACTGACGTATTTTAACTTGCAGTTGGCCGTCTTCATTCTCTAACGATGTGCAGATAATAGTTGGAAGTTTCCTTTGACCGCTGTGTAAATAATCTTGCTACCAATTCGAAGCCCCACGTTGGGCGCCAATTTTGTGGCGACAATTATTCTCCACTCGCAGCAGATAGGAAGCACGCCGACTGTTTTGAAGATCCAGGTCGAGATTTTAATTAAATAAGGAGTCATGAGATCTTTTCTCAGGTGTGGATTTTTGGTGACAGAAATAAAATTTTATATGTCCTCTATTTCGTAATATATTTAATTGTATAATCCACTCGTTACTATTACGAATTTCGAATAACTCCTTTTGAAGGTTATTAACTTTCCTTTACAGTTATATGCACCGCAACATTTTTCATCCTCATCAAACAAGACTGAAGAACATATCTCTCTCAAGATTATTGATTTTTCCGTAACTATCGTTACTTCTCTATTAATTTTGTGATTGGACGATGTACTGCTACGTCTCCGTATTACGTAATACAATTATTACTACGGCCAATCACAAAATTACACATATATTTGTTTTTAACATTGTCATTTCATGGCCTACTAAGTCATATCAGAAAACAATATTCATATAAAAAGTTCTAACTAAAATATATCGTTACAAAATGTACGTTTTTTAAGTGGACACCAATTTTTTGCTTGTAATGGTGGTTACATGATCCACTCGCTTTAACCCCCAGTATGTCTGGAGGGCCACAACTGTCTTTGGTTAATGGGTCCATCGTACCTGGCCGGGAGGAGTTTTAAAGTCCATTGGCTTTTCTCACAAGCACCAACTGCGGAACATTAGAAGAGTTAGATTACTTCCGTAAAAACCCTGGCATAATGCATTGCTTACCTTAGGTGCGACTCTCACCACCGATGGGCGTGGCTTAGGCGTGAGGTGATTGGGGAAGTTCCTCGATGCCGTCCAGCATGTCGTCTGCACATCCCTCGAAAACGTAGCTCTCGGCTCTGCTGCTGCACTCATACTCAGACGTTGCTGAGTAATCACTTTCCGAATCACTGCTGCTACTGTCGTCATTGACAGTGATCGTTAGCTTTTCCACCTCTGTTTCTAGGAGACACTCAGTTTTTATATATTTCTCTTCCACTTGGTGAACATGCCGGCAAACTGGACCTCATTCTGCTTCTCCTATTTCACCAAATCGCTGTTCGCACAAACGCCACACGTCTCCCATGTTGAAGCTCACAGTGCAAAGCGCAACCCATTCTTTTACATTTGCCCAAATTTTTTCAGTGGCATTCAGGTCGGGATGGTTCGGTGGTAAGCGGAGAACTACGTGCCCACCTTCTTCTAAAATTGCATCCACAATACATTTCTTATGTTTTGGCTTATGCAACTTTATAAGATCATACAGTTCCGCTTTCAGCAGATGGCTTCCGAACGGAATCCTATGCTTAACGAACCAGTCTTGCATATCCTGCTTTTTTGTGTTCGCTGTGGGACATTTTTCTCTGGTCACATTGTGATATGAAGCGTTGTCTATCACAAGAACAGACTTTTCTGGAAGATTGGGCTTTAGTTTTTCTTTAACTGCATTCTAACTGATAAGTTTCACAAATTTAGTGTTCCCAAAAAAAGCACGTTATAACCAAGTTCACTCGTCTAGATGAGGATACACACTGACCTTTGCGCATACAGGTTGACGCATACGGCTGGCCGGGAGGGAGAGAGGGAGGAACTGGCATACATGAGGCGCCAAGCGGATAGTGAAAACAGGCTCGCCCGCTGAACACCCAGGGCTTTTATGGGAATACGGCTAGTCTACGCCGTGACAGGCCTGCGTAAGAGGTGAAATACCATTTCCTCTATTTCTGATGTAGTTATACAGCTAACGCTCAGTCCCCAGAGCCTCATTGGTAAAAGCAGGTTGCACCACGGGCAGGTTGAGGTTAGGATATGGATAGGAGAGGTTATGGAACGCACATCACTATCCCTTGCATCCCTAACGCCAAGAAATTTGTAAATACCGAACTGGTTGCATATTGCACGGTTATGTATGATCGCTATTTTGGGCTTACAAAGAAAAACATTAGACACGTGACATTCCAGCTAGCTTTGATCAACAATGCAAAGCATCCATTTGATTTGAGTAGCGGTATGGCTGGAAAAAAACGTCTCAGGGATTTTATAAAGACACTCAACTGTCTTATCGCACTCCACAAACGTATCCGAAACTAGGTACCATTTTTGTAACCTTATCCAAATGCTCTTTAATGGTTTTCGTTGTGTATTATGTGAACTTACTTTATAAGACATTTTTTGACTAAGGGACTGTAAGATAATATGAATAAAGAACGTTGTCACAGATATCTTACCTAAACTCAGCTCTGCCTGTTATGCTATCCGAGAGCTGGTTAATGTGAGTTCTACTGACACACTTAAATTAGTATATTATGCATGCTTTAACTCTATTATGGAATATGGAATATTATTTTGAGGCAACTCAGTAGAAAGTAAAAAAATATTTCTTATGCAAAAGAGGGTTATAAGAATCATTACTAACACCCACAACAGATGCTCCTGTAAAGATCTTTTTACGAGATTGAAGATATTAACGCTTCCTTGCATGTATATATTCTCGATCCTAAAATCCTTTGTATGCAATCGTGCCTTATTTGCAACAAATAATGTAATTCACAGAATAAACACTAGACAAAAGTATAATATCCATTATCCCAGTGCTAAACTTTCTTGCTTCCAGAAAGGTGTGCATTATGAAACTATCAAAATATTTGGCGCACTTCCTAATGTTCTTAAAGAAAAAATTGATAATTTCGGTGCTTTTAAAAATGCTGTTAGAGAGTACCTTTGCTCAAAATCTTTTTATTCTCTACAAGATTATCTGAATGACAAATTATCCTGATAATGCTTCTGTAGCTCTATAAGTAGTATCTAATTGTTCCAATGACAAATCATTACTAATAAGTATTTGATGCAAGTTGAAAGTTTATTTTTAATGTATATGTATTTAATAAATAACAAGAATGGTATCCATTGCAAAGAGTTTGAGACGTACTGGCATAAGCCAAGTGAAAGCTGGTTTAAAAAGTGTTTCATTTTGTATCATATATAATTATCCTTGCTTTGTTTTCCATATTGTTGTTCATATTGCCTGTATACTATAATATGTGTCTTATGTTAACTTTTGTACATATATATGCTATTAAACTTTATACCTCTAGACATGTTCAATGTTCACAGCCTTTTCTGGCTACAAGTGAACCTACTGAACGCAAATCAATCTAATCTAAAACATGTAGAATACCCCCCAAAATGGTATCTAAATATGGTGCTCTTACCCTAATATATTTAGAAACATATTTTAAAAATTATTCTATTTTTAACTGAAGCTAGTTTTTTTGTTTGTTTCGTAATTTACGTTTTCCAACATTAAGTCATATCGGACGATGAATGGAATTGCTGAAATGGTGTTCAATGCGTCCGGGGCCCATAGAGCTTAGAGTTACCCGACATTCGTCTATCACCATAAGGGAAAACCCCGGAGAAAGCCTTATCCAGGTAACTCACCCTGACCGAGATTCGAACTCGGGACCTCTTGAACATGAGGCAGACACGCTACCATCTACGCTACCGAGGCGGGCACTGAGGCTACTTGAACAATATTATGAAGACGTTTGCGTGTTATACTCTGATAAGTGTATAGAATTTTAAAGAAGACAGTTATTTTTAAAAGTCCAAAGTTTGGAGCATTTGACACTGAAAAGATATAATTAAATTTTAAAACTCAAAAAGGCGTCGCATTTTCAATGTAGCATATCTTTAAACCGTCATGCGCCGTGCTGTAACGGGCTAAGGTAGCATATTGTGATTTTGTGGGTTCGTGAAATTAAAAGTCCAACTGCACAAACTCAAAATGTTCTTTATTTCCACCGACTTACAGTTGAACACTTGTCAATTACACAGAATTACGTAATGCACACAATTACGATTCAACAGTTCGACCGTTACAGTTCCACTGCACGCTCACAGTTACGTACACTCTTCCGATGCACGTACACAGTCTTCTCGTCCGTACACTAGCACGGCGCTCCTACGCTGCTCACCAAGCACTGACTGAACTGACTCACTGCAGCCCTTTTTATAGGAATATCGCTGTCTTCTCGAAGTCTCTCGTTTCAGTGAATCACCGCGAAGGTTCCAGCCGGCAGGGGAAGGGGGAAGAGGCGGCCAGCGACCAGTGACACTTCCCTAATCATCCCCTCAGTTAGTGACTGAGATAAATGGGTGGGCGTGGTCCGGATGCCTCTGGTCCCCTACTCAGCTGCCTTTGGTCGTGCTTTCCGATAATTGGGTGACAATATCTTGGTCCCTGGCCACGGAAAGCGGCCCACGTACGATCCCACCCATGTGGTGCGGATTTTAAGTCCCGGGTATAGGACCGGTGCCCACTCAGCATCGTGAGGTAAGTGAGGAGCTTACGCTAGGTATAGTGGCCGCGCTTAAACCGACCCCAACCGGCACTCTTTTTAGGAAAAAAGTGTTTTTCCCCCTATACACAATGTCATAAACATCTTAGGAAACACCAACCGGGGTCAGAGGTGGTACATATGATGGTCTGGAGGTGGTCAGAGGTACATATTCAGCCATACACGATATAGCTTAATATGTACATAACAATACAAAATTAATACAATATGCAGACGACACCACTGTCATAGCCAGCAATACATCAAGCAAAATGCTAGAAGAAACCCTATGTATAACAACTACAAAAC